>WNWK01041631.1:0-16360 GCA_009830355.1 Cherax destructor | reverse complement strand
AGCATTAGAAATCTTCCTTACGAAAAAGATTGAAGACCCTAAAATTACATTCACTTGTAAGACGTAGAATGAGGGGAGACATGATCGAGGTATACAAGTGGAAAATGGGTATTAACAAAGGGGATATAAATAAGGTCTTGAGGATATCTCTCCAAGAGAGAACCCGCAATAATGGATTCAAGTTAGATAAGTTTAGATTTAGAAAGGATATAGGAAAGTATTGGTTTGGAAATAGGGTAGTTGATGAGTGGAACAGTCTGCCTAGTAGGGTTATTGAAGCTAGGACCTTGGGTAGTTTCAAATTTAGGTTGGATAAATTCATGAGTGAGAGGGGTTGGATTTGAGTGGGACTCGCGCATGAGTGGGTAGAATTGTCAAAGCTTATTTCTTGGGTAGCATTGAAAATTGGGTTGAGCAAATATTCTGTTAGTGGGACGGATTGTGAAGGACCTGCCTAGTATGGGCCAACAGGCCTGCTGCAGTGTTCCTCCTTTCTTATGTTCTTATGAATATATATGATCAGGCCTGGAGGCCAGAAATCAGCGAGGCCAGTTACATAAAAGTTAAAGAAGCAGCGCCAGGAGCTAAGACTCGACCCCAGCAAATACAATGTCCCCACTAATGCCGTCACAACTAAGCGAGCGAACACACACACACACACAAACACACAAGGCTGCACCAACAAGTTTTTCTTCACTCCCAAATATCACTTGAAACTCGGGTTCAGTTACACAAAAGTTGTGATAAAAATACTTAACAAAAGAATATTTTTCTCAGAACACGTATCTTACAAACACGGTTGACAACATTACCTGTTGATGGTTGCGGCGGTCACTTGGCCCTGAGGCCCTGACAGTCTCTTGGTTGCTGACCTGATCAGTCAGACACAACACGGAGTCCAACGGAAGCAACTGTCTGGAGTAAGTCAAGACTCTTCTTTGTGTGGGGAGAAATTGTGTGGTGCTGGGAGATGATGAGGTGAGCTGAGGGCAGCAGCTGGCTACCAGTGTTACCATACATTACACAAAAGATCAACATACCTTCCAGTGTAATATTTATTATATGACACAGGTGACCATGTCACAGACTTGTCCATATACCAGGACCTGCCGTACTGGACTCCTGCCTCCCAGGACCTGCCGTACTGGACTCCTGCCTCCCAGGACCTGCCGTACTGGACTCCTGCCTCCCAGGACCTGCCGTACTGGACTCCTGCCTCCCAGGACCTGCCGTACTGGACTCCTGCCTCCCAGGACCTGCCGTACTGGACTCCTGCCTCCCAGGACCTGCCGTACTGGACTCCTGCCTCCCAGGACCTGCCGTACTGGACTCCTGCCTCCCAGGACCTGCCGTACGGGACTCCTGCCTCCCAGGACCTGCCGTACTGGACTCCTGCCTCCCAGGACCTGCCGTACTGGACTCCTGCCTCCCAGGACCTGCCGTACTGGACTCCTGCCTCCCAGGACCTGCCGTACTGGACTCCTGCCTCCCAGGACCTGCCGTACTGGACTCCTGCCTCCCAGGACCTGCCGTACTGGACTCCTGCCTCCCAGGACCTGCCGTACTGGACTCCTGCCTCCCAGGACCTGCCGTACTGGACTCCTGCCTCCCAGGACCTGCCGTACTGGACTCCTGCCTCCCAGGACCTGCCGTACTGGACTCATAAGAACATAAGAAAGGAGGAACACTGCAGCAGGCCCGTTGGCCCATACTAGGCAGGTCCTTCACAATCCGTCCCACTAACAGAATATTTGCTCAAGCCAATTTTCAATGCTACCCAAGAAATAAGCTTTGACAATTCTACCCACTCATGCGCGAGTCCCACTCAAATCCAACCCCTCTCACTCATGAATTTATCCAACCTAAATTTGAAACTACTCAAGGTCCTAGCTTCAATAACCCTACTAGGCAGACTGTTCCACTCATCAACTACCCTATTTCCAAACCAATACTTTCCTATATCCTTTCTAAATCTAAACTTATCTAACTTGAATCCATTATTGCGGGTTCTCTCTTGGAGAGATATCCTCAAGACCTTATTTATATCCCCTTTGTTTATACCCATTTTCCACTTGTATACCTCGATCATGTCTCCCTCATTCTACGTCTTACAAGTGAATGTAATTTTAGGGTCTTCAATCTTTCTTCGTAAGGAAGATTTCTAATGTTATGTATTAATTTAGTCATTCTACGCTGAATGTTTTCTAACGAATTTATGTCCATTCTGTAATATGGAGACCAGAACTGAGCTGCGTAATCTAGGTGAGGCCTTACTAATGATGTATAAAGCTGTAATATAACCTCTTGACTTCTGTTGCTAACACTTTGATATAAATCCCAGTAATCTATTTGCCTTATTACGTACGCTTAGGCATTGCTGTCTTGGTTTAAGGTTGCTGCTTACCATCACCCCCAAGTCCTTCTCGCAATCTGTATGGCTAAGTTCTACGTTATTTAACTTATAAGTGCTTGGGTTATGGACACTCCCGAGCTTCAGAACCTTGCATTTGTCTACATTGAACTGCATCTGCCACTTTTCTGACCACGAATTAAGTTTGTCTAAATCTTCCTGAAGTTCTATGACATCTATGTTTGAATCAATTATTCTACCTATCTTCGTGTCGTCGGCGAATTTGCTCATATCACTAGTAATTCCCTCATCAAGGTCATTGATATATATTATAAATAACAATGGGCCTAAGACTGATCCCTGTGGAACACCACTTGTTACAAGTCCCCATTCGGATTTAACCCCATTTATGCACACTCTCTGCTTCCTATTGGTGAGCCATGACTCGATCCATGACAGCACTTTTCCCCAATGCCATGAGCTGCCACTTTCTTTAACAGTCTCTGGTGCGGTACTCTATCAAAAGCCTTACTAAAGTCTAAATAAACAATATCGAATTCTTTATCGTGATCAACAGCCTCAAAAGCTTTACTGAAGAAGGTTAATAAATTAGATAGGCAGGAACGGCCCTCGTGAATCCATGCTGGGTATCATTAATCAAATTATGGTTATCTAGATGGCTTCTAATAATATCAGCTATAATTGACTCAAGTAATTTGCCTACAATTGAGGTCAGGCTTATTGGGCGGTAGTTTGACGGTAGTGACTTGTCCCCTGCTTTAAAAATAGGAATTACATTAGCCATCTTCCACATATCAGACACTACACCTGTTTGAAGAGATAAATTAAAAATGTTAGATATTGGTTCACAGAGTTCCATTTTGCATTCCTTAAGAACCCTTGCAAAAAGCTCATCAGGACCCGCGATTATTTTGTTTCAGTCGGTCCAGCTGTTTCATAATCATTTCGCTAGTGACTGTGATATTATATAATTTATCTTCTTCTGGGCCTCTGTAAAAATTAATTACTGGGATATTATTAATGTCTTCCTGTGGAAACCGAGAGAAAATAATTATTAAAAATAGAGCACATATCATTCTCCTTGTCAGTAAGATGCCCAAAGTTATTTTTAAGGGACCTATCTTATCCCTAACTTTGTTCTATAAACCTGGAAAACTTTTGGGTTAGTTTTGAACCCCTAGCAACTTTAATTTCATAGTCCCGTTTAGCTTTTCTTATTCCCTTTTAACGTCCCTCTTAATGTCAGTGTACTGATTTATAAGATGACCCTCACCTCTTTTATGCGCCTATAAATTCCTTTCTTCTGCCCTAAAGATATTTGAGCCTATTATTCATCCATTTTGGGTCATTTCTACTTGATCTAATTTCTTTATACGGGATAAATGTTCTTTGGGCAGCCTGTATAGTGTTAAGAAAACTGTCATATTGATACCTCTCTTCTTCACCCCAGTCCACAGTTGATAAGTGTTCTCTAAGTCCATTATAATCTGCTAAGCGAAAATCTGGGACCATTACTGAATTATCCCTACTATCATACATCCATTCAATGCTAAAGGTATTGACTTGTGGTCGCTTGAGCCGAGTTCCTCTGTAATTTCTAAATTATTAACAAGGGTTTTGCTTGCCAGAACCAAGTCAAGTAGGTTATTTCCCTTGTAGGTTCTGTTACAAACTGCTTCAAAAACAATCCTGAACTACTTCTAAAAAGTCGTTAGATTCTAAATTCCCTGTCATGAAATTCCAATCAATCTGACTAAAGTTAAAGTCCCCTAGAATTACTACGTTATCGGTCTTGTGGCCTTAACAATTTCCTCCCAAAGTAGTCTCCCTTGTTCCCTATCTAAGTTTGGAGGACGGTAAATCACGCCTAAAATCAATTTTTCACACCCTCTGAAAATTCTATCCAGACAGACTCTGTATGTGTTAGTTCAGACTTTATACCCGTTTTTATGCAACAATTTAAATGATCACGGACATAGAGTGCCACCCCACCCTTTCCCGATACTTCTGTCTACTTGGAACAATTTAAAACCCTGAATGTGACATTCGGCAGGCAAGTCCCGATTTTTCATATTAAACCATGTCTCAGTTATTGCAAAAACATCAATATTACCCGTACTTGCAACTAATCTCAACTCGTCCATCTTATTCCTAGCACTACGACTATTGGTGTAATATATATTTAGAGACCCTCCTTTCTCTTTACCCTTCCTGCTCATCTCTGTTTTTCCACTATACCTATTACTGTCCTTGTCATCTAGTGTCACTAGTTTTCCACTATCTACCTTATTCTGCCTATTACTAGTTCTCCTACAACTTATAATATTACTACACTGGGACTTCTCTGTTTTCCCCAAAACCCATACCACTAACTATTTCTAGTTTAAAGCCCTAACAGCTCCCTCCACTGCAGTTGCCAGTGCCCCACCCAGACCTGGATAAGTGAACCATCCTGCATGTCATTTCTGCCATAGAAGAGGTCCCAGTTGTCAATGAATGTTACTGAATTTTCCTTCAGTATTTGTCAGCCAGCATGACACCAATTGCCCTGACAGCCATTCATTTCAACTCTTTCCTTGGCAAAATACACATATGACAGGGTTCCACTTCTTCCTAATTATGTCATTGCTGACCTAAACCTGCTAGTCAGGTCCTCACTCCTACGTCTGCCAACATCGTTGCTCCAGCACTGAGACAGATAATAGATTGCCTCCCTCTCATGATATCGTCCCGACGGCTAACAATTCCTCCATCCAGCCCCAGGAAAGCAAACCCTCTGTCTCCTACTCCTATCAATCAAACAGAAAGCCCTATCCATGTACCTAACCTGACTGTCCCCAACAACAACAATGTTTTTACCTTCCTTTGTGTCTTTCGTCGTGACGCTCCCAGAAGTCGACTCACATTCATCGGGTAGCACGGAGAATGGGTTCGATGTTTCCACAACATTCTCCTGGGTCTTCGTTGTTTGTTGTTTCTACCTTTCCACCCGTCCTCTTGAGCCTTAACTTTGTCCCATGCGTTTTAGCCACTGTCCAGGTTCCTTTCCTGGCTTGAGGATTCTCAACAGGAGGATTACTACGAATCCTCTTGTTTTCCTCAGTCAGTCGCTGCCTCCCAGGACCTGCCGTACTGGACTCCTGCCTCCCAGGACCTGCCGTACTGGACTCCTGCCTCCCAGGACCTGCCGTACTGGACTCCTGCCTCCCAGGACCTGCCGTACTGGACTCCTGCCTTCCAGGACCTGCCGTACTGGACTCCTGCCTCCCAGGACCTGCCGTACTGGACTCCTGCCTCCCAGGACCTGCCGTACTGGACTCCTGTCTCCTGACTTAACTCAGTGAAGACTTGTCTTGTGTGCTCTCTGTGAATCTGAACAAGATGTCCTCTCTTGAGCTACTCTACCAGCAGCTGAAGGAAGAACTGAGGGTAGCTAAGCTTGAGATACAGCGACTGACTGAGGAAAACAAGAGGATTCGTAGTAATCCTCCTGTTGAGAATCCTCAAGCCAAGAAACGAACCTGGGCAGTGGCTGGAATGCATGGGACAAAGTTAAAGATCAAGAGGATGGGTGGAGAGGTAGAATTAACGAAGAACCAGAAGCCTGTTGTGGAAACATCGAACCGATTCTCCGTGTTACCCGATGAATGTGAGTCGACTACAGGGAACATCACGAACGACACCAAGGAAGGTAAGAACATTGTTCTTGTTGGGGATAGTCAAATTAGGTATATGGATAGGGCCTTCTGCTTGAAAGATAGAAGTAGGAGACAGAGGGTTTGCTTTCCTGGGGCTGGGATGGAGGATATTGTTAGCCGTCTGACGACATCATGAGAGGTAATGGGAGCAATCCTATTATCTGTCTCAGTGCTGGAGGCAACGATGTTGGCAGACGTAGGAGTGAGGACCTGACTAGCAGGTATAGGTCAGCAATAGACATAATTAGGAAGAAGGGTGGAACCCTGTCATATGTGGTATTTTGCCAAGGAGAGGATTTGGGAGATGAATGGCTGTCCAGGGCAATTGGTGTCAATTGCTGGCTGACAAACACTGTAAGGATAATGCAGTACCATTCATTTGCAACTGGGACCACTTCTATGGCCGAAATGACATGTATGCCAGGGATGGGGTTCACTTATCCAGGGCAGGTGTGGATTTTCTTGCTAGCTCAGTTGAGGGTGTTGTTAGGACTTTAAACTAAGATTAGTTAGAGGTATGGGTTTAGAAATGGAAAATACTGAATGTCGAAATATAGATCTAGGCTTTGATATAAAAATTCTTAACAATAACAAGGACAGTAATATGTATAGTGGAAAACAGAATGGAGCAGGAAAGGTAAAGAGAAAGGAGGGTCTTTAAAATTGTATTATACAAATAGTCGTAGTGCTAGGAATAAGATGGACGATTTGAGATTAGTTGCAAGTGCAGGTAACATTGATGTATTTGCCATAACTGAGACGTGGTTCAATACGAAAAATAGGGACATGCCTGCTGAATGTCATATACAGGGTTTTAAATTGTTCCAAGTAGACAGAAGTTTCGGGAAGGGGGGTGGAGTGGCACTGTATGTCCGAGATCGCTTGAACTGTTGCATAAAAAAATTGAGTAAAGTCTGAAATAACACATACAGAGTCTGTCTGGATAGAATTTTCAGAGGGGCATAAAAAATTGATTTTAGGTGTGATATACCGTCCCCCAAACTTAGATAGGGACCAAGGGAGACTACTATGGGAGGAAATTGTTAAGGCCACAATGCACGATAACGTAGTTATTCTGGGTGACTTCAACTTTAGTCAAATTGATTGGAATTTTTTGACTGGGAATTTAGAATCTAACGATTTCTTAGAAGTAGTTCAAGATTGTTTTTTGAAGCAGTTTGTGACAGAACCTACAAGGGGAAATAATCTGCTTGACTTAGTTCTGGCAAACAAGGAAACCCTTGTTAATAATTTAGAAATTACAGAGGAACTCGGCGCAAGCGACCACAAATCAATTACCTTTGGCATTGAATGGAAGTTTCATAGTAGTAATAACTCAGTAACGGTCCCAGATTTTCGCTTAGCAGATTACAATGGACTTAGAGAACACTTATCATCTGTGGACTGGGGTAATGAAGAGAGCTATCAATATCAAAGAGACTCTTAAGAAAGGTGGCAGCTCATGGTATAGGAGGTAAAGTTCTAGCATGGATAGAGGCATGGCTTACCAATAGAAAGCAGAGAGTTTCCATTAATGGGGTCAAATCTGAATGGGGATTTGTCACCAGTGGCGTTCCACAAGGATCAGTTTTGGGCCCATTGTTGTTCATAATTTACATAAATGACCTTGATGAAGGAATTGCAAGTGACATGAGTAAATTTGCTGATGATACAAAAATAGGCCGTATAATTCATTCTGAGGAGGATACCAATGAACTCCAGGAGGATTTGGATAAATTAATGTCTTGGTCTGAAAAGTGGCAGATGAAGTTCAATGTGGATAAGTGTAAGGTGCTAGTCGTTGGTAATGAAAATATCCTCGAATTTATAAACTAGGTGAAGTTGAGCTTGATCATACAGAATGTGAAAAGACTTGGGAGTCATGGTAAGCAGAAATCTAAAGCCAAGACAACAGTGCCTAAGTGTGCGCAATAAGGCTAACAGATTACTAGGATTTATTTCAAGAAGTATAAGCAACAGAAGTCCAAAAGTTATTTTACAGCTCTATACATCACTAGTGAGACCTCATTTGGATTATGCAGCTCAGTTTTGGTCTCCTTACTACAGGATGGATATAGATTCATTGGAGAACATACAAAGAAGAATGACTAAAATGATTTACAGTATAAGAAATCTCCCGTATGAAGATAGACTTAGAGCATTGAATCTCCACTCTCTGGAGAGACGTAGAATGAGGGGAGATATCATCGAGGTGTACAAGTGGATGATGGGCATAAACAAAGGAGATATTAATAAAATACTGAGGATATCGAACCAAGTAAGAACGAGAAATAACGGATTTAAATTGGATAAATTTAGATTTAGAAAGGACATAGGCAAGTACTGGTTTTCGAACAGAGTTGTAGATGCGTGGAACAATCTTCCGAGTAGGGTGATAGAGGCTAGGACCTTGGGTGGCTTTAAAAAGAGATTGGACAAATATATGAGTGGGAGGGGCTGGGTTTGATTAGTGTCGTGAGTACAGGAGTAAATTCTTAGGTAGTGGTGGTTTTGATAAGGACCTGCCTTGTATGGGCCAGTAGGCCTTCTGCAGTGTTCCTCCATTCTTATGTTCTTATGTTCTTATGACAGTTTTCTGAACACTATACATGCTGCCCAAAGAACATTTATCCCATATAAAGAAATTAGATCGAATAGAAATGACCCAAAATGGATGAATAATAGGCTCAAATATCTTTTAGGGCAGAAGAAAGGAATTTATAGGCGTATCAAAAGAGGTGAGGGTCATCTTATGAATCAGTATATTGACATTAAGAGGGACGTTAAAAAGGGGATAAGAAAAGCTAAGCGGGACTACGAAATTAAAGTTGCTAGGGATTCGAAAACTAACCCAAAAGTTTTCCAGGTGTATAGAACAAAAGTTAGAGATAAGATAGGTCCCCTTAAAAATAATTATGGGTATCTTACTGACAAAGATAATGAAATGTGCTCTATTTTTAATAATTATTTTCTCTCGGTTTTCACTCAGGAAGACACTAATAATATCCCAAGAATTAGGTATTTTAGTAGGCCTGAAGAAGATAAATTATGTAGTATCACAGTCACTAGCGAAATAGTTATCAAACAGATAGACCGTTTGAAGCAAAATAAATCGCCAGGCCCTGATGAGCTTTTTCAAGGGTTCTTAAGGAATGCAAAATTGAACTCTGTGAACCCTTAACTAACATTTTTAACCTATCTCTTCAAACAGGTGTAGTGTCTGATACGTGGAAGATGGCTAATGTAATTCCTATTTTTAAAGCAGGGGACAAGTCGTTACCATCAAATTACCGCCCAATAAGTCTAACATCAATTGTAGGCAAATTATTAGAGTCGATTATAGCTGATAACATAAGAAGCCATCTCGATAGGCATAATTTGATTAATGATACTCAACATGGATTCACCAGGGCCGTTCCTGCCTAACTAATTTATTAACTTTTTTCAGTAAGGCTTTTGAGGCAGTTGATCATGATAAAGAATTCGATATTGTTTATTTGGATTTTAGTAAGGCTTTTGATAGAGTACCACATCAGAGACTGTTAAAGAAAGTGGCTGCTCATGGCATTGGGGAAAAGTGTTTTCATGGATCGAGTCATGGCTCACCAATAGGAAGCAGAGGGTGTGCATTAATGGGGTTAAATCTGAGTGGGGATCTGTAACAAGTGGCGTTCCACAGGGATCGGTTTTGGGCCCGTTGTTGTTTATAATATATATAAATGACCTTGACGAGGGAATTTCTAGTGATATGAGCAAATTCGCTGATGACACGAAGATAGGTAGGATAATCGATTCAGACGTAGATGTCAGTGAACTACAGGAGGATTTAGACAAACTCAATTCCTGGTCAGAAAAATGGCAGATGCAGTTCAATGTAGATAAATGCAAAGTTCTAAAGCTCGGAGTGTCCATAACCCAAGCACTTATAAGTTAAATAACGTAGAACTTAGCCATACAGATTGCGAGAAGGACTTGGGGTGATGGTAAGCAGCAACCTTAAACCAAGACAGCAATGCCTAAGCGTACGTAATAAGGCAAATAGATTACTGGGATTTATATCAAGAAGTGTTAGCAACAGAAGTCCAGAGGTTATATTACAGCTTTATACATCATTAGTAAGGCCTCACCTAGATTACGCAGCTCAGTTCTGGTCTCCATATTACAGAATGGACATAAATTTGTTAGAAAACATTCAGCGTAGAATGACTAAATTAATACATAGCATTAGAAATCTTACTTACGAAGAAAGATTGAAGACCCTTAAATTACATTCACTTGTAAGACGTAGAATGAGGGGAGACATGATCGAGGTATACAAGTGGAAAATGGGTATTAACAAAGGGGATATAAATAAGGTCTTGAGGGTATCTCTCCAAGAGAGAACCCGCAATAATGGATTCAAGTTAGATAAGTTTAGATTTAGAAAGGATATAGGAAAGTATTGGTTTGGAAATAGGGTAGTTGATGAGTGGAACAGTCTGCCTAGTAGGGTTATTGAAGCTAGGACCTTGGGTAGTTTTAAATTTAGGTTGGATAAATTCATGAGTGAGAGGGGTTGGATTTGAGTGGGAATTGCACATGAGTAAATAAAATTATCAAATCTTATTTCTTGGGTAGCATTGAAAGTTGGGTTGAACAAGTGTTCTGTTGGTGGGATGGAATGTGAAGGACCTGCCTAGTATGGGCCAACAGGCCTGCTGCAGTGTTCCTCCTTTCTTATGTTCTTATGTTCTTAGGACCTGCCGTACTGGACTCCTGCCTCCCAGGACCTGCCGTACTGGACTCCTGCCTCCCAGGACCTGCCGTACTGACTCCTGCCTCCCAGGACCTGCCGTACTGGACTCCTGCCTCCCAGGACCTGCCGTACTGGACTCCTGCCTCCCAGGACCTGCCGTACTGGACTCCTGCCTCCCAGGACCTGCCGTACTGGACTCCTGCCTCCCAGGACCTGCCGTACTGGACTCCTGCCTCCCAGAATGTGCTTCACTGGATTTACCCTATTTTAACAGACTGTCCTAACTTTGAGGCTGTTGATCACGATAAAGAATTCGATATTGTTTATTTAGACTTTAGTAAGGCTTTTGATAGAGTACCGCACCAGAGACTGTTAAAGAAAGTGGCAGCTCATGGCAGTGGGGGAAAAGTGCTGTCATGGATCGAGTCATGGCTCACCAATAGGAAGCAGAGAGTGTGCATAAATGGGGTTAAATCCGAATGGGGACTTGTAACAAGTGGTGTTCCACAGGGATCAGTCTTAGGCCCATTGTTATTTATAATATATATCAATGACCTTGATGAGGGAATTACTAGTGATATGAGCAAATTCGCCGACGACACGAAGATAGGTAGGATAATTGATTCAAACATAGATGTCATAGAACTTCAGGAAGATTTAGACAAACTTAATTCGTGGTCAGAAAAGTGGCAGATGCAGTTCAATGTAGATAAATGCAAGGTTCTGAAGCTCGGGAGTGTCCATAACCCAAGCACTTATAAGTTAAATAAGGTAGAACTTAGCCATACAGATTGCGAGAAGGACTTGGGGGTGATGGTAAGCAGCAACCTTAAACCAAGACAGCAATGCCTAAGCGTACGTAATAAGGCAAATAGATTACTGGGATTTATATCAAGAAGTGTTAGCAACAGAAGTCCAGAGGTTATATTACAGCTTTATACATCATTAGTAAGGCCTCACCTAGATTACGCAGCTCAGTTCTGGTCTCCATATTACAGAATGGACATAAATTCGTTAGAAAACATTCAGCGTAGAATGACTAAATTAATACATAGCATTAGAAATCTTCCTTACGAAGAAACATAAGAACATAAGAACATAAGAAAGGAGGAACACTGCAGCAGGCCTGTTGGCCCATACTAGGCAGGTCCTTCACAATCCATCTCACTAACAGAATATTTGCTCAACCCAATTTTCAAAGCTACCCAAGAAATAAGCTTTGACAATTCTACCCACTCATGCGCGAGTCCCACTCAAATCCAACCCCTCTCACTCATGAATTTATCCAACCTAAATTTGAAACTACCCAAGGTCCTAGCTTCAATAACCCTACTAGGCAGACTGTTCCACTCATCAACTACCCTATTTCCAAACCAATACTTTCCTATATCCTTTCTAAATCTAAACTTATCTAACTTGAATCCATTATTGTCGGGTTCTCTCTTGGAGAGATACTCCTCAAGACCTTATTTATATCCCCTTTGTTAATACCCATTTTCCACTTGTATACCTCGATCATGTCTCCCCTCATTCTACGTCTTACAAGTGAATGTAATTTAAGGGTCTTCAATCTTTCTTCGTAAGGAAGATTTCTAATGCTATGTATTAATTTAGTCATTCTACGCTGAATGTTTTCTAACAAATTTATGTCCATTCTGTAATATGGAGACCAGAACTGAGCTGCGTAATCTAGGTGAGGCCTTACTAATGATGTATAAAGCTGTAATATAACCTCTGGACTTCTGTTGCTAACACTTCTTGATATAAATCCCAGTAATCTATTTGCCTTATTACGTACGCTTAGGCATTGCTGTCTTGGTTTAAGGTTGCTGCTTACATCACCCCAAGTCCTTCTCGCAATCTGTATGGCTAAGTTCTACGTTATTTAACTTATAAGTGCTTGGGTTATGGACACTCCGAGCTTTAGAACTTTGCATTTATCTACATTGAACTGCATCTGCCATTTTCTGACCAGGAATTGAGTTTGTCTAAATCCTCCTGTAGTTCACTGACATCTACGTCTGAATCGATTATCCTACCTATCTTCGTGTCATCAGCGAATTTGCTCATATCACTAGAAATTCCCTCGTCAAGGTCATTTATATATATTATAAACAACAACGGGCCCAAAACCGATCCCTGTGGAACGCCACTTGTTACAGATCCCCACTCAGATTTAACCCCCATTAATGCACACCCTCTGCTTCCTATTGGTGAGCCATGACTCGATCCATGAAAACACTTTTCCCCAATGCCATGAGCAGCCACTTTCTTTAACAGTCTCTGATGTGGTACTCTATCAAAAGCCTTACTAAAATCCAAATAAACAATATCAATTCTTTATCATGATCAACTGCCTCAAAAGCCTTACTGAAAAAGTTAATAAATTAGTTAGGCAGGAACGGCCCTGGTGAATCCATGTTGAGTATCATTAATCAAATTATGCCTATCAGAGATGGCTTTATGTTATCAGCTATAATCGACTCTAATAATTTGCCTACAATTGATGTTAGACTTATTGGCAGTAATTTGATGGTAACGACTTGTCCCCTGCTTTAAAAATAGGAATTACATTAGCCATCTTCCACGTATCAGACACTACACCTGTTTGAAGAGATAGGTTAAAAATGTTAGTTAAGGGTTCACAGAGTTCAATTTGCATTCCTTAAGAACCCTTGAAAAAAAGCTCATCAGGGCCTGGATTTATTTTGCTTCAAACGGTCTATCTGTTTGATAACTATTTCGCTAGTGACTGTGATACTACATAATTTATCTTCTTCAGGCCTACTAAAATACCTAATTCTTGGGATATTATTAGTGTCTTCCTGAGTGAAAACCGAGAAAATAATTATTAAAAATAGAGCACTTTCATTATCTTTGTCAGTAAGATACCCATAATTATTTTAAGGGGACCTATCTTATCTCTAACTTTTGTTCTATACACCTGGAAAAACTTGAAGATTGAAGACCCTAAAATTACATTCACTTGTAAGACGTAGATTGAGGGGAGACATGATCGAGGTATACAAGTGGAAAATGGGTATTAACAAAGGGGATATAAATAAGGTCTTGAGGATATCTCTCCAAGAGAGAACCCGCAATAATGGATTCAAGTTAGATAAGTTTAGATTTAGAAAGGATATAGGAAAGTATTGGTTTGGAAATAGGGTAGTTGATGAGTGGAACAGCCTGCCTAGTAGGGTTATTGAAGCTAGGACCTTGGGTAGTTTCAAATTTAGGTTGGATAAATTCATGAGTGAGAGGGGTTGGATTTGAGTGGGACTCGCGCATGAGTGGGTAGAATTGTCAAAGCTTATTTCTTGGGTAGCTTTGAAAATTGGGTTGAGCAAATATTCTGTTAGTGGGACGGATTGTGAAGGACCTGCCTAGTATGGGCCAACAGGCCTGCTGCAGTGTTCCTCTTTCTTATGTTCTTATGTTGTTCCTTATGGATTTAGTGGGACCCTCGCGATGAGTGGGTAGAATTGTCAAAGCTTATTTCTTGGGTAGCATTGAAAATTGGGTTGAGCAAATATTCTGTTAGTGGGACGGATTGTGAAGGACCTGCCTAGTATGGGCCAACAGGCCTGCTGCAGTGTTCCTCCTTTCTTATGTTCTTATGTTAAACAGCACGCAAAATTCACTGTGGACATTTAAAACGTCTGACACACACACTGACCGCCTCGCCGAGAGTTTCATTTTCAACATTCCCTCCCCATTTGACTTTTAAATTTAACTAACTTCCTGTACCAACTTTCACATTAATCTTGACCCCCTCCCCGCACTAACCCTCAGCTCTACTAACTACTACCTTATAAGTTCTGATTTTGTTTTTATTTTTAGAGTAATGACACCACACACTTAGTAAGTTAAGTGATGACTACACAAAGGACAGATATAGAGTTTATACAATAAGATCACAATAAACAGGTGATATCACAATATGCAAAATAACCACAGTGAAAATAGTTTTCGTGATTTCTTACATTATCAAGGTTAAGTATTTACAGGTAATGAACCTGCCTACTACCTGACTATTACGAACACAGGTAAAGAATGGCCTTTGAGACCTGGTCGTATGGGAATGTGGAGCAAACAAAACTTAATAGTAGACTATAATGTATATTTGCCTTCACCAGATGATATATTCAAGTATGTATATGTACAGACAGAACAGTAAGTGCACACCACGGTGACATATGGCACAGCAGAAGCCAGAGAGAGTGCACCGTGCTCAACCAGCAGCTAGGCAAGTCTGCCAATGTTTACAACAAGTGAACCACGTTGCTTCAGCTTTGGCGAGCTTGCTTGTGATTGGCTAATGAACCAAGGTACTGATTTAACAATGGGTACGCTATTGATAGTTAAACCCTAAGCACCCAGTTCGTTGGTTGGGAGGCAGCCTATATGGGAGTGTGACATACGCTGAATAAATTGTAACATACTCTTTGCATACCACACTGACATATCTGTGGCATACCTGTGACCGTTTTGAGAGTTCCACTCTGGCAGCCCAGAGTGAAGCCAGCCCTCTCTGTTGATTGCCTGATCAACTAGGTTGTTAATGTTGCTAGCGGTCTGCATGCCTCCTGCAATCAGCCTGATCTGGGATTTTTTTTCAGGAACTAGCACAGATTCCTCAGTCGATCACCTGCAACCTCAATCATGGTAGCCCATCTACCTAACATCAGGTCTGGTCTCAAGCACCTGAAGCCTCAATCATGGTAGTCCATCTACCTAACATCAGGTCTGGTCTCGAGCACCTGAAGCCTCAATCATGGTAGTCCATCTACCTAACATCAGGTCTGGTCTCAAGCACCTGAAGCCTCAATCATGGTAGCCCATCTACCTAACATCAGGTCTGGTCTCAAGCACCTGAAGCCTCAATCATGGTAGTCCATCTACCTAACATCAGGTCTGGTCTCAAGCACCTGAAGCCTCAATCATGGTAGCCCATCTACCTAACATCAGGTCTGGTCTCAAGCACCTGAAGCCTCAATCATGGTAGCCCATCTACCTAACATCAGGTCTGGTCTCAACCACCTGAAGCCTCAATCATGGTAGCCCATCTACCTAACATCAGGTCTGGTCTCAAACACCTGAATCCTCAATCATGGTAGTCCATCTACCTAACATCAGGTCTGGTCTCGAGCACCTAAGCTCAATCATGGTAGTCCATCTGCTAACATCAGGTCTGGTCTCAGAGCACCTGAAGCCTCAATCATGGTAGTCCATCTACCTAACATCAGGTCTGGTCTCAAGCACCTGAAGCCTCAATCATGGTAGTCCATCTACCTAACTTCAGGTCTGGTCTCAAGCACCTGAAGCCTCAATCATGGTAGTCCATCTACCTAACATCAGGTCTGGTCTCAAGCACCTGAAGCCTCAATCATGGTAGTCCATCTACCTAACATCAGGTCTGGTCTCAAGCACCTGAAGCCTCAATCATGGTAGTCCATCTACCTAACATCAGGTCTGGTCTCAAGCACCTGAAGCTCAATCATGGTAGTCCATCTACCTAACATCAGGTCTGGTCTCAAGCACCTGAAGCCTCAA
>WNWK01041630.1:0-16361 GCA_009830355.1 Cherax destructor | reverse complement strand
TAATCTGGACTACAAATTTTGGATATAATGCCCTCTTATTGTCCCCCACGGTACGCCTGTTTTTTCACTAAAGGGGAAACAACCACTACGCCTAAGTGGATCACCCAGGATCTGATGACAAGGGGCGAGGACTGATTGCATAAAAAACCTGGTTGACTTGGCAAAACATGAAAGTTGTCCACCAGACTTCAGTGTAGGACCTTCAAAACCGATAACGGGTTGTTAAATTTTTCATGAGTCAAATATCAGGGAAGGTCAGTGGACATGTTAAGGGTAGAAAAAAAATTGCTTGGAAAAGTATAATGCACAAAGTTTGGCCCAGAGGAAAGTATGAGAGGTCAGAGAGGTAAATAGAAGGGCCGGAATAAAAGAATTTTAAAAAAACAATCTTGGGGGAGGATGGATCCAACCAACATTTACATTCCACTGTTCTGCTCAATGGTCTCGGTTAGACGAACCGTGCCCCTCCAGGATCCTGCTTTGTTCTGCTCTGCCCCCCTGAGCTCTGCTGCGCCTCCCAGATCTTGCGAGTGTGGGCATGCTAAAAAACGAAAATTGTTCCCCTATAATTATGTTTTTGGAAGCCCGAAGATCCCCCCCTGTCCCCCAGAGTTTACCTTGCTGCATTCCCACACGGGATACTAGTAGCCTCCCCCCTGCAGTAGTCTGTTTTTACGTCTGTGTGATGTTATCTCCTTTAAAGTTTCAGTAGTAACAACAGCTACGTCCATTATGGCAGTATGGAAAAAGGGGTAAAGGGAACGAGACGACGATTGATGCAGGGACATTCCCATATAGTGAACTAGCAGGGTCTTCTTTTGGGCAGAGTTGAGGGTGAGTAGATGAAACTTGAAGGCGCAAGAGCAGCCACGATGTATGTCTACTCGCCTGCCAAGAATTCATCACGAAGTGCCAGAGAACAAAGGAAAACACACGAGACGACGCCACGCTTGATCTTAAGGTCGTGGTGGGTTAAGAAATCAATTAGATCATCGTTACCGGTGGGCTTTCGATAAAGCACCAACAGACTGGCTAATCACACTATTACCAGGAACACCTGGTTTCAAGTGAGGGCTGGGGGAAGGAAGTCGTAGGTCAACTCTGAAGATCGGAACAATTAGTTAGGTCGTTAATATGAAAGTCTGGTCTTTGAGCGAGACGCGGGGGCGATGATCCCGAACGATGCACAGGTAACCTACAGGAAATGAAGAAGTATTAAAATAATGTGCGGTAAGGGTGATTAATGTAATTACTGTTGAAGAAATGAAGGTGAAACTCAAAGCGGTGAACATCCCACCTGCTGCTATCTGGACATGTAAGGACGTATCAGCATCCCAAAAACAGCATCTATCTTGTGACTCATCAAGTGAGTTCACCACTAGACGCAACACTCATCCACCTCTATCAAAGAATTACCGAGCACCAGAGGGAGGTGGGTGGGGTGAAAGGGAGGTGGAGTGGGGTAAAAAGGGGAGGGAGGTGGAGTGGGGTGAAAGGTGAGGGAGGTGGAGTGGGGTGAAATGTGAGGGAGGTGGAGTGGGGTGAAAGGTGAGGGAGGTGGAGTTGGGATGAAAGGTGAAGGATGGGGAGTGGGATGAAAGGTGAGGGAGGTGGAGTGGGGGTGAAAGGTGAGGGAGGTGGAGTGGGGGGGAAAGGTGAAGGAGGTGGGGTTGAAGGATGAGGGGGGAGGAGACGTGGAAGAGATGGTGTGACTTGCATTACTTGGTACAACAAACATTAAACATTTTCTAATACACCATCGGCCGTAACCCAATAAGACAAGGTGCCAAAGAAGAAAACTCATTCACCATTACTTTCTTCCTTGTCATAATGACCAGGAGAGCAGCAACACTCCCAGGAAGATTCTCAAAAGCTCAGGCGCCATGCTTACCACTTTCAAAACTCAGCACATTCTAATTGACTTCCCCGAATCCCTTCATCTAGTCATTACTATAAAACACTCGCATACATGTAAGCGCTTTGGAAGTCACCGCCCTCACGGGTCGGTCCCAGACCAGACCTGGTTGCTGACCGATCAATCAGGTTGTTGGTGCCCGCAGCCCAACGTATGCGCCACAGCCCGGCTGATCAGGGACTGGTTTGATGAATTTGTAGAGTTCCCTTTGAAGATAGCCAGGAGTTTGTTAATAATCCCTTACAAATGAAAGGTGTTGAGTCGTGGTCCCCTTAAACTTATTAAGTTCACCCTTGGTATATTCATGATTCCCTTGTTTTCGCAGGAGATAGCTTGCACCGTCTCGCCTATTTTTTCATATGCAGCAATTGGTATAGGTTTAGTTCCCATCTCTCAATACCTCCTTCACGCCCACCTTTCAACCCTTGCACAACCTTCCATCATATGTACACACATGTATACTATATACCATATGAATCAATCATGAGCTAATGTTCTTGTACGACCAAACAGTCTACACACATTATATTTTATATCGCCACATCGTATGTTAATTTTATAGCGTATTTTTGCACAGTGTTCAAACCATCTCGCTGGTCACGGACACTACATTTCACTCACCCAACCTAAATATTGAACTAAGCTCCTGCTCTATGTACACGTTGTGTATAGTTTTGTAACACTAGACATTCTTTGGTATAACAAGAGTAGGTGGCACAGTTAGTACGAGTGAGGTAGAAGCTGTTAGTAAGGCGAGGCTTGACCACAACGAATAACATAAGAACATAAGAAAGGAGGAACACTGCAGCAGGCCTGTTGGCCCATTCTAGGCAGGTCCTTCACATTCCATCCCACCAACAGAATATTTGTTCAACCTAATTTTCAATGCTACCCAAAAATAAGCTTTGATAATTTTATTTACTCATGTGCAATTCCCACTCAAATCCAACCCCTTTCACTCATGAATTTATCCAACCTAAATTTAAAACTACCCAAGGTCCTTGCTTCAATAACCCTACTAGGCAGACTGTTCCATTCATCAACTACCCTATTTCCAAACCAATACTTTCCTATATCCTTTCTAAATCTAAACTTATCTAACTTGAATCCATTATTGCGGGTTCTCTTGGAGAGATACCCTCAAGACCTTATTTATATCCCCTTTGTTAATACCCATTTTCCACTTGTATACCTCGATCATGTCTCCCTCATTCTACGTCTTACAAGTGAATGTAATTTAAGGGTCTTCAATCTTTCTTCGTAAGGAAGATTTCTAATGCTATGTATTAATTTAGTCATTCTACGCTGAATGTTTTCTAACGAATTTATGTCCATTCTGTAATATGGAGACCAGAACTGAGCTGCGTAATCTAGGTGAGGCCTTACTAATGATGTATAAAGCTGTAATATAACGTCTGGACTTCTGTTGCTAACACTTCTTGATATAAATCCCAGTAATCTATTTGCCTTATTACGTACGCTTAGGCATTGCTGTCTTGGTTTAAGGTTGCTGCTTACCATCACCCCCAAGTCCTTCTCGCAATCTGTATGGCTAAGTTCTACGTTATTTAACTTATAAGTGCTTGGGTTATGGACACTCCCGAGCTTTAGAACTTTGCATTTATCTACATTGAACTGCATCTGCCATTTTTCTGACCAGGAATTGAGTTTGTCTAAATCCTCCTGTAGTTCACTGACATCTACGTCTGAATCGATTATCCTACCTATCTTCGTGTCATCAGCGAATTTGCTCATATCACTAGAAATTCCTCGTCAAGGTCATTTATATATATTATAAACAACAACGGGCCCAAAACCGATCCCTGAGGAACGCCACTTGTTACAGATCCCCACTCCGATTTAACCCCATTTATGCACACCCTCTGCTTCCTATTGGTGAGCCATGACTCGATCCATGACAACACTTTTCCCCCAATGCCATGAGCAGCCACTTTCTTTAACAGTCTCTGATGTGGTACTCTATCAAAAGCCTTACTAAAATCCAAATAAACGATATCGAATTCTTTATCATTATCAACTGCCTCAAAAGCCCCACTGAAAAAGTTAACAAATTAGTTAGGCAGGAACGGCCCCTGGTGAATCCATGCTGAGTATCATTAATCAAATTATGCCTATCGAGATGGCTTCTTATGTTATCAGCTATAATCGACTCTAGTAATTTGCCTACAATTGATGTTAGACTTATTGGGCGGTAATTTGATGGTAACGACTTGTCCCCTGCTTTAAAAATAGGAATTACATTAGCCATCTTCCACGTATCCGGCACTACACCTGTTTGAAGAGATAGGTTAAAAATGTTAGTTAAGGGTTCACAGAGTTCTATTTTGCATTCCTTAAGAACCCTTGAAAAAGCTCATCAGGGCCTGGCGATTTATTTTGCTTCAAACGGTCTATCTGTTTGATAACCTTTTCGCTAGTGACTGTGATACTACATAATTTATCTTCTTCAGGCCCACTAAAATACCTAATTCTTGGGATATTATTAATGTCTTCCTGAGTGAAAACCGAGAGAAAATAATTATTAAAAATAGAGCACATTTCATTCTCTTTGTCAGTAAGATACCCATAATTATTTTTAAGGGACCTATCTTATCTCTAACTTTTGTTCTATACACCTGAAAAAACTTTTTGGGTTAGTTTTCGAATCCCTAGCAACTTTAATTTCGTAGTCCCGTTTAGCTTTTCTTATCCCCTTTTAACGTCCCTCTTAATGTCAATATACTGACTCATAAGATGACCCTCACCTCTTTTGATACGCCTATAAACTCCTTTCCCCCTAAAGATATTTGAGCCTTTATTCACCCATTTTGGGTCATTTCTATTCGATCTAATTTTTTTAAGTGAGGTGGAAGAAACCAGTGAGGTGAGGGAAGAAACCAGTGAGGCGTGAGGTAGAAGGAACCAGGAGGTGGGGGTAAAAGGAACCAGTGAGGTGTGAGGAAAAAGGGAAACCAGTAGGTGAGGTAGAAGGAAATTTAAAAGTGAGGATGGCTCTGACTGTACAGTGTTAGGGTTCAAGTGGAAAGGTAGTTTAGAGGAGGCAGAAATTTGGAGATAAAAGAAGCCAAGACAGGGCAGAAAGAGGGAGGAAGGGGGGAATTCCTCATGGGCCTACACAACCACATCCTTCAGCATTTCACCCCCCCCTCAGCTCTCGCAAATTCCCAATTCAGCTCCACCCCAAGATTTCACGGGTCCATCAGTTCCCCCCCGCACCACTGTATAAGCGACACAATTCATATCCTCTCAAGATACAACCCCAAAAAACAGAGTAAAAAAAATGCCCCCAGAGAAAATGGGGGAAGGGGGCAGTGAACATTAAAAAAAAATTTGAGGTACTGGTTTTAAAACTGCGCCGAAAGTTAACCGGGGGGAAGGGGTACCTTTGATATCCCTTTAAAAGTTTCGAGGTATCTTTTCGACCCGGCCAGGGGGGGGTTGCCTGGTAACCAGGTGTTGCTGCTGGGGCCCCCCCCCCAATATCCATAAAGCCTGGTTGACGGCACCTGGGAAGATATTTGTCCATTTCCCTTTTGAAGGCTTCTACACGGTTTCCCCAGCCTTTTTATATCTTCTGGAAGATGGAAAGTCGGGGCCCCCGGATTTAAAATACATCCCCCCTTTGCCCCCCCGCACCCGTTCACGGGGTTTTTTTTTTACACTTTCTCCCATATCTCCCTCCAGTATTTTTATGGCAGTGGGATTTGGGACCAGGCCTCAAGTACTTTCCATGTATATATTATCATGATCTCTCTCTCCCCCAATGGAGACATTTCAAATTTTTAAGGCGCCCCAAAAAAAACTTGGGGGTAAACATTGGGATTTGTTCCAGCCCTTTTCTCCTGCCCTGAACGGGGCCGTCACACTGAGCAGTATTAAAAGGGGGAGCACTAGGATTTGAATATTCCCATCGGCATTATTTCCTTTTTTTGAAAGTTCTCAACCCCCCCGTCATCTTCCGGTTTTGGATCTTTGTCTTGTTATGGTCTTTAAAAAAAGATCAGCAGAAAAAATTTTTCCCCCAAGCCTTTTGGTGTTCCTTTGTTCTTGTTGATTTTGGTTTTGTATATAGTTTCCCTTTTTTGAGTTCTTCATTTTTCCATCCCAAAAACGCTAAACTTATCACCATTGTACGTCATGTTTTTCCCCCACTGCCCTTGGGGAAACCCTCTTAGTCCCCTGTAATTTTTCAGTGTCCTCTCCGGTGATTTCATGCTTATTTTAGTGTCATCTAAAAATGATAAAAAGGGGGGGGTTTTTTTTATCTATTCTGCTATGAGGATGAGAAACAGCAGAGGGGACATTTGGGGCATGTTTTTTTTCCCCGTGGGGATCTTGCCCTGTTCACTACTTTTTGTGTTCTTTGTGTTAGGAACTCAAAATCCATCTGCCTACCTTCCCCCGGGCCCATGGCCCCCATTTTGTGCGTTATCACCCATGATCGCATTTGCAAACGCCTTTAAAATCTGTGCAATGACAGTCACTAAAAATTTAAAAAATTGGTCCAAATTTTTTTAAAAAAAATTAGTCAAAAACTCATAACTGGGTTTTTAAGGAAAACCGACAAATTCATCCCCAAATTATTCAGAAGATCGGTGGCACGCAGCCCTATCAACAACCTGATTCACCAGTTCATCAACCAAGAAGATTGATCTAAAAGGGGGGAGGAAGGAAAAAGGGGTACCCCGTATCCCCCATCAAAAAGCATACAAAAAAATTTGTCAGGGAACAACAATCAACCTTAAAAATCTCGCACGGGAAAACCCCACAGTAAAAAAAAAAAAAAAAAAAGTTCTTTTGGAGGTATTTAAGACAATACTACCAAAAAATTTTATTTACAAACTGGTGCCAAATAAAAATGGACACAGATATTACAAAAAAAACAGTGTTTTACCATCACTGACCACGAGGCAATTTATCACATCTTGAACAGCAAGCGACCACCATTTACTGCTCCTCAGGAGGGGCCAACTGAAACACCGGATACCCCCCCGAATTTTAAAGCGGACGCGTGCTGAGCATTTTTTAATGGGGACCTTTCAACAAACGATGTGGTGATGCAATATATTTCTATATGCTAAATGAACGTCAGGTATATCTTCTCCTACCATAGTCCTGAGCCAACGGTACAGACCGATATAATAAATGAGAAAGTTAGAATAATTTGTCCCCCTTTCACAAAAAAAAATGTAACAAAAAATCGAGTAAACTGAATTTAACCCCCCCAATGTACAAATTAACGGTTCTTTATCGTGATTTTTTTGATCCAGTGGTGACGTTTTTCCTGGAAAAACATACCCCCAAAACAGTACACATTACCAGCCCCAAAACCGGGGGAAACGAGGAAGGAAGCATGGCCGTATTGATCATAAAGCACATCTTAAACAGGGTCCTTCAATGGTGACCTTTTTGAATCCACCAGCAAGCAACACAAGACAAAATGAATACACGAAAACCAAAAAAAAATTAACATAAAAGAAGGGGTTCCCCTCCGGGGCCCCTTAAAAAATGTAAAAATCCCCCCCTACGGGTAAACATATGGAGGACAAAGCTTTTGGGGTTCGCAATGGGGAACTTCTTGAACCAATAAAAAAAAAGTTTTTAAGTTTTTGGGGAATGGGCATGACAACAGGGGGTGCGGGGTTGTTTTTTTAAAAAATGATGAAGATACGGAAAATTTTTTTTTAAAGAAAATCTGCACATTGTTTTACTAAGAGAAATGCAAATTTGGACAATGGTTTTGTGGGTATACACACAGTACATGTAGATTTAACCTAGAATCCCAGTAAAGAAAAAAAAAAATGAATTTTCCCCTGGGAAGATAGACAATATAAAAAGCCAAAAAATTGGGGAAATAACAATGGCAGCAAGATTCCCCCTGCCACTAGTTTTTTTCCAGTGGGGAAAAAGATTTTTTTGTATGTCAACCTTGCAAGGGGGTCCGGGGACAACAACACTAAAAAAACATGAACAATGACAACGAATAGAGTTAGGGGTACCCAATTTCATAATTTTTTTTAAAAAACATTTCACTTAAAAGCTAAGGAGAGGCCACGTCAGTGAGCCAAACCCCAGGACACGGTGTAAGATGACGCAACAAATGTTTGGGGAATAAAAGGGAAAAAGGAGGGGGAAAAATAAAGGGGGGGAACCCCAAGGGGGAGAGAGAAAGGGGGATGGGGAAAAAAAAACCCCAAAGTGGAAAAGGGGGAAAAGATGAAAGGGATGGGTTTTAAGTTCAATGTGACCTTTTGTGATGGCCGGCAATTGGGTAATTATATTAATAAACAAGCCACTATCAACAAAGAAGAGAGAGCTCCAAAAAAACCAAAAAAATCCTGCATCAAATATTATCCACCCCGGACACTTCAAATCCCAAATGAAAAACTGATTAAGATAAAGGGGTTGTGGAAAATTTTTTGGGGAATAACTGTAGCTAAACAAGTTCATCCAAAAGAAACTCAAAAATGAAAAAAAAGCGCCAGATTAGACAAAAAAAAAAAAACTTGAAAGACAATTTTGAAGTGAAGTGAAAGGGGAAAATGCAGGGGGGGAAGTAAGCAATCCAAAACGTGGGGGTTTTAAAAAACCCCAATTCAAAAACCCCCAAAACCCCAATAATTTGAACAAGAAACTATCCCCTCCTTAAAAAAATGACCTGGGCATTCAAAAACCCAAATAATGTATGGAAAAGCAAAAAGAAGAAAAAATTCAAATAAAAAAGTCCCATCAAAACCCACTGGGTTCATAGGGATAAGAGCGGAAAAAACACTGCTGAGGAAGGATGCTGAATGATTTAATAAACAGTAAAAAGAACAAATAAAGGGGAAAATACGCTGAGAAAATCAAAAGGGGAAGAAAAAAAAAACACGAAAGGGGGGGGGGGTTTTTCAATTCAAGAAATCGGGAATAATTAAAAAAGGAAAATACATCACAATCTTTTCATGTACTAGCGGGTCGGGGGTTCCGGAATTTTGTTATTAGGTACCCTGAAGGGGGACCTTATGGTGACTGCCCGAACAAAAAAAAAAAAAAAAAAAAAAACCTCAAAAAAATTTTGTTTATAACTTGGGGCCCCTCTCATCCGATCGACATCGAACTTTCAACACAGGTGAAAAACTAGGGGAAAGGGTCATGATCTACTGGGGAAGGGGGAAAATGCCCCCCGGAAAAAATTATTTTATCATTCCTGTTTTTGTTTCATGCGATTTTAAGAAAGCCTCTTCTGGTCAACTTCAAACTCTTTAAAAAAGATTCATTCTTGTAAAAAAGGTCCCCGGGTTATTATTGGAAAAAAGATGCCAATTTGCCAAATTTATTTTAAAATTGTGCTACATTTTTTTCCCGGGGGTTTAAAAATGCCCATTTGGGGAAGACCTCAAATCGTCAATGGTCGATGGGGCTTAGGATGCATCATCTGTAATGGATGAACAAGAAGGTTAAAAAAACTTTTAGGGAAAAGACAGAAATTTATAGGGGAACAATAGAGGTGGGGAAAACATTTAAGGGGAACCAAATAAATCATGAAAAAAAAAGAAATTAAAAAAAAAAAAAATTTAAAAAGAAATGAAATTAGTATTGCAAAGAAATAAAAAAACCCCAAAATTATTCCCCCAGAAAAAAAATTAAAGTTAACATTAACCAAATTTAATCAATTACCAAAAAAATTTAAACAAAGTTGAGAGGATATGCTTTGAAACACGAAAGAAAACGGGGGGCCCGGAGACTTTCGACACCGCTTTTTGAGGAATAACACCCCCGGAACCTCTTCCAAAAAAAGACCCAATAAATAGCAACAATAGTTCAATCATAACAAGGACAAGACTGGCAGGACAAAAAGGGACCAGTATAACCAACTAAGAGTGAGGCAGTTTTCCCAGTATAACCAACTAAGGTGGGCAGCTGACCCAGGGGTAACCCCCAACTTAAAAATGAGGCAGCGGCCCAGTATAACCAACTAAAAGTGGGCAGCAAAGTTAACCCCAATTAAGAGGAGGCAGCTGACCCAGTATAACCAACTAAGAGTGAGGCAGCGGGACCCAGTAAACCCCAACTAAGAGTGAGGCAGCTGAAAAGTATAACCAACTAAGAGTGAGGCAGCGGCACAGTAAACCCCTAAGGTGGGGCAGCTGACCCAGTAAACCCAAAACAAAGGGGGTGAGGCGGCTGACAGTATAACCAACTAAGAGGGGGGCGCTGACCCAGTATAACTAACAAGGGGTGAGGCAGCAAAAGGGTATAACCAACTAAGAGGGGGGGCCCGGAGGCCCCCGGTAAATTTTTTTCACATCTACAGTTTCTCTCAAAAATAATTTTAAAATCAAACCCATTTTAAAACCCCCCCCAATTTTTTATATAAACACTTTTTTTCCCTGCAAAATTTTTTATAGTCTAATGTACATTGCGATATTATTAAAAAATTAAACCCCTTTGTCCCCACCCATCGGAAAATGGGTCCGGGGGTTTAAAAACGACTGGTTTGCCCCCCGGGACAATTTGACCTAATTTGCCCGTGATCTGCATAACCAGGGGCTTTCAAAAAAGTAGTATTTTTGTTTTTAAGCTAGGCCTGTACACCTTGTACATTTTACTTATATAAATAAAGATATTATTATTATAATATTTCACAATCCATAACTTTGTGAAAGAAAAAATTTAAGTTTGTCAGTATTGTAAACGATTTTCCCCTTTAAAAAGTGAAGGTTTTTTGGGGGAAACTTTATTTAGACAGTTATTTTTTTGTGTGTGTGTGTGTGTGTGTGTGTGTGTGTGTGTGTGTGTGTGTGTGTGTGTGTGTGTATTTTGTATGTGTGTGTTTTACTCACCTATTTGGGTTGCAGGGGGACCCCTAGCTCCGGGCCCCCGCCTCTTCACTGATTGCTACTAGGTCCTCTCTCTCCTGCTCCAGGGGCCCCATCAAACCTAGTCTTAAAACTATGTATGGTTCCCCCTCCATATGTCGCTTTCAAGCTATTCCATTTCCCCGACAACTCATGACTGAAGAAATTTTTAACATCCTTTGACTCATAGGGTTTTCCTTTTAAGGGCCCCCCTTTTTCTTTTCCCCCCTGGAACATCTTGTCTCTGTCCACCTTATCTATTCCCCCCTATTTTATGTTTCCCCCTGTCCCCCCCAACCCCCCCTGTCCTCAAAATGTCGTCAGGCCGTTTTCCCCCTTAACCTTTTTCGAGGACAACCCTTAGCTCTGGGACAAATCTTTTTTGCAAACCTTTGCATTTTTCTAATTTCTTGACGTGTTTGGGGTCAATTTTGGAATTTTTGTTCTCATTTTGCATACGAGTTTTCATAATTATCAGTTGTGTGCCCTATTTGTTGTTGCGGGCCCCATTCACAGCTCCTGGCCCTGCCTCATCGCTGGTCGCTACTGGTCCACCCCTCCCTGCTCCAGGGGGGTTTATGTATATCTTCTTAAAAATTTAATGGATCCTGCCTCTACTACATCATTCCCCCGATTGTTCCATTTCCCCAAAAACCCCCAAGGCTGAAAAAAATTCCTAACGCCCCCGTAAAAAAGGGGGCTTAAATTTTCCCGATGGGGCCCTTTGCTGTGTCCCTCAAAAATTTTTCCCCATCCCCCCTTTCGATTCCTCTCAGTTTTTTTAAAGTCGTTATGTCCCCCCCCTCTCCTTTTCCTCCAGTGTCGTCAGGTCGATTTCCCCCCCCTCCCCCTTTTTTGAAAACCCTTTTCCTTTGGGCCCCCGGTGTACAAGTCTTGAACGATTCCTTGCTAAGGTGTCGAAATGCTATTTTAGGTTTGCCCAGGCACCCTTACTCAGCAGTTTTTGGGGTTGATGTGCGCCTCTCGAGATGTGCCCGGGATAATAATAATAAAAAATAATATCTGTATTTACTAAAGAAAAGTACAGGTATACAGGCCAAATGACATAAAAACATACTACTATATAGAAACCCCCCTTTATGCAGGGGCATTTCGGGCAAATTAGGTCCTTGTCCCAGGATGCAACCCACACCAGTGGGGGGACACCCGGGGTTTTTTTACTGATGGGTGAACATAGAAAACCGGGGTAAACACCCCAATGTTTCTACCCGCGTTTTGGGTCAAAAACCCCCGCCCCCCTTTTTTGTAAGGGGGAAGGGTTTTTCGACCAGGCCAGGGGGGACGTGGTATGATGCTTCCCCTTTTAAAATTTTTCCCGAGTGAGGTTTTTAATTTTTCCCCCCCTGTACTCTGTCTGCAGTTTTCCCTTTTAATTCCCCCCAAACTGCATGCCAAATTTACATCGGGGTTGAAGCCTGTCAAAATCCGTTGAAATTCTACCGGACCCCCCTTCCCCTTAAAATTTTCCGCATTAGCTTTTAAATTTTCCCAAACTGGGACACCTCGGGTTTTTCCTTCCGTCATGTCATTCACAAAATTCCAGAAACAGCCCGGGGCCCGGGGCTGCCCCCTTTTGGGGGAAAACCGCCGTCACACTAACACCTCGTCACGTAAAATCCTTAGAAATTAAACTAATTTTTCCTATTATGTAGCCCCCTTTTTTTCCTCTGTCTTCCCCTTTTCCACCCCCAAAAAAACCCATTGTTTTTTGATGAGCGGGCCCCCCTCCCTTTTTCCCCGCTCCTGTTTTTTCCCCGAATCTGATATAAAGTTAAAAAAATTTTTTATCTTCCCCAAATTTTGGGTTTTTGTGGTTGATGTCTTTTTTTGACTGATTCTTTTTTGCCACCCCCCATTCGTTATTCCATCAGCGTTTTTTACCATACCTTCAGTTTTCTCTCCAACACTGATTCGGGGGGGGTTTTTGGGGGGGTTTGGGGGGGTAACCAGATAAAGGGTTTTTTGGGATTCTACCCTACTGTGGGGGGGGGGTGAGTGTGGTTGGGTTTTTTATTGGGATAATTTTTGGTTGTGGGGTTCTGAGGGGGGGTTCTGTGGGTGTTTGTGCTTGTTTTTCCCCTTTTGGGTTTGGGTTCAGCGGGCCCCTTTCTTCTTCTCTGGCTCCAGCCTCTTCTCCTTTTTTAGGAAAACTTGCCAGTTTCCCCTTTTCCCTCTTGTTCCACCTTTTTTCATTGCTCATCCACCCCCCGGGGGGGGTAGGATCATAAAAAAGATACTCTCTGTTGCGAAGTTTTGAACGCTACGAATGATATAGTAAAAACCCCCTTAAAAAAGGAAAATAAAAACAAAATAATTATCCTTTCAAACCACCATCAGCAACTGCGGGGGAAATTCCCAAAAGCATTAAAGGGGGAAAAAAGATAGCTATCGGGGTGCAGAAATCCCCCCCCAAATTTTTAACCCTTTGGGATTTTTTAATCTCCCCCCATGAAAATGGAAGATGAGGCACCATAATGTTATACCAGAAAAAATTTTCCTGGAAGCACCCTGGCTCAACAGGCACATACCAGGGGAACTAATGAGGCTTTGAAAAAAGTACTCTTTTGGGATAATTGATCCCCCCTAGAAATGAAAATACCCGGGTTTTTTATATTCACAAACAACGGAATTAACCCAGAGACATAACATTTAAAAAAAACAATATACCTGATAAAAAACATCATAGAAGTTCAAACTAGTATTAACTGGGGGTTGGGGGAACTGCTCCCACTAATTTTGAGACGGAATGTTCAGTAATTTAATTTTAAAAACCATAAATTGACGGGGAAAAAAAAAAAACCAAGAGCTATCAGACATATCATGGAATCAGACATGGGCACCCTAAATCCCCACCAATGCCAGAAGTTGAATACAGAAGAAAAAAAGGTATGTATGAAAAACGTACCATTGGGAAAAAACCCCGGGGAAAAGATCAGATATGGGGGCGTGGAGGGGGGAAAGGAAAAAAAAACGGTTAGGGGAATTGCAAAAAAACTTTTTATGTTGCAACGGAAGAAAATAGCCTTAACCGAGAGATCACGGAATTAAAAAAAAAACCAAGATTATACCTGACAGAAGAAGTACAAAGGGAACAAAGACCAAAACAGGATATTGCAAAAACCCCAAAAAATATTTCTCCCCCCTATCAAAATCCAAGCTAAGAACTCCCGGGGAAATTGGACCATTATTGAGGGAGATTGTAAGGGGGGTTGAACGGGAAATGAGTGAAATTCTAAAAGAACAGTATGAGTCAGTGTTCAGCAACCCACAAATGACAGCAAGGTAGAAAATGCAGAAATATTTTTCCCCCAAAAAAAAAAACCCAGACCACCAACCCCGATTTTTTAGTAAAAACCCCCATATTTTTCCGAAAAAAAAGGGGCCAACCCCACTCACTAAACCCGGGGACCAGATTCGGGGAATGCTTTTTTATAAAGCAGTAAAGTACCATTAAAAAAGAGCCCTTAGTTTCCCCTGGGAGAAAGAGAAAGATCGGGGGTAAATTTCCCCAGGGCCTTAAAGAGTGCAGACATAGTCCTTTGCATAAGGGGGGGGAGAGCACTAGCAAAAATTTTCAGACCAGTAGCCCTCACTTCCACCAAAAAACTTTGAAAAAGGGGTGGGGCGGCAGATTACAAAGTTCATGGACCAGCACAAAACATAACCCAAAAACCGCATTTTTTTGGGGGAAAAATCTCCCCCGTCGGCTTTTTTAACCATTATGACAGGAATTTTGGAGGCATTGGGGGCGACCAAAAATAGATGTGATTTCAAGGGGTTTTTCAAAAAGGGTTTGACAAATGCGTCATGGAGGATAGCGCACAAAAAAAAGGGGATAGGCACATTGGGAAGGTAGGGGGGATGGATTTTTTTGTTCCTAACACAAAAAAAAACAAAAAAAGTAGTGAACAGGGGGAAAATCCAGCATCAGCGAGGGGGAAAGTTTTGTGCCCCAAAAGGACTGTCCTGGCACCCTCCCCTTTCTCATCCTAGCAGACATAGATAAAAAACCCAGCACACTTTTTATCATCATTTGCAGATGACACTAAAAAAAACCCCGAAAGTCCTACGGTAGGGACACTGAAAAATTACAAAAGGCATGGGGTCTTCCAATGGGCAGTGGAGAACAACATGACGTTCAATGGTAATAAGTTTCAGCTGCTTAGGTATGGAAAAATGAAGAACTCAAAAGGAACACTTTTACAAAACCCAAAGGGGGGCCCCCATAGAACGAAAAAACACGAAGGGGTTGGGGGAAAATTATGCTGCTGATCTGTCGTTTAAAGACCATAAAAGACAAAAAACACAACAGCCAGGAAAAAGGCGGGGGGGGGATTGAGAACTTTCAAAAAAAAGGGGGAAAAATGCCCCTGGTGAAATATTCCCCAAATTGGTTTTCCCCACTTAGAATACTGTTTTGGTGGCGGGGGCCCCTTAGGGCAGGAGAAAAGAGAGCTGGAACAAAAACCCGAGATAAGAACATAAGAACATAAGAATGGAGGAAAAGCAGAAGGCCTACTGGCCCATCCCCAAAGGAGGTCCTTATCAAAACCACCACTACCTAAAAATTTTTTATTTTAAACCCAAATTTAAAAAAACCCGCCCCTCCCACCATTTTGTCCAACTCTTTTAAAGCCACCCAAGGTCCTAGCCTCATCACAGTACTCGGAAGATTGTTCCACATCTACAACTCTGTTCGAAAACCAGTACTTATGTCCTTTTTTAAAACTAAATTTATCCCCAATTTAAACCGTTATTTCTCGTTCTTTTTTGGTTCGGTAAAAACCCCAGTATTTTATTAAAAAACTCCTTTGTTTATGCCCATCATCCACTTGTACACCCGAAATTCTCCCCCCTTCTACGTTTTCCAGAGAGGGGGGTTCAACGCTCTAAGTCTATCTTAAGAACATAAGAACATAAGAAAAGGGGAAACTGCAGGGCCTGTTGGGCCCCCATAGGCAGGTCCTTCACAATCCATCCCCCCAACAGAATATTTGCTCAAACCCCCAATTTTAAAAAATACCCAAGAAATAAGCTTTGACAATTCTACCCACTCCCCCCGGGGGTCCCACTCAAAACCTCTCACTCCCCGAATTTATCCAACCTAAATTTGAAACTACCCCCAAAGGCCTAGCTTCAATAACCCCCTAGGAACCGTTCCACTCCCCCAACTACCCTATTTCCAAACCAATACTTTCCATATCTTTATAGGGAAAAATTTTTTATATTAAATCATTTTAGTCATTCTTCTTTGTATGTTCTCCAATGAATCTATATCCAATCAAAGGGGGCCAAAAAGGCTGCTTTTAACCAAATGAGGTCTCACTAGGGGGTATAAAGCAAAAAAATTTTGGGGTTCCTTTTTTCTTATACTTTTGAAATAAACCCAAAAATCTGTTAGCCCCCTTTTGCGCACACTTAGGCACTGTTGTCTTGGCTTTTTTATTTCGCCCATGACTCCCAAGTCTTTTTCCCCCTTCTGTATGATCCCCAACTCAACTTCACCTGGTTATAAATTCAAAATTTTTATTAAACAAAACCACATTTTTCCCCATTGAACTTCA
>WNWK01041629.1:0-16361 GCA_009830355.1 Cherax destructor | reverse complement strand
CGTCTGCACAACAATGGCGGCTCCTGGTGGTGGCTGCTATGATCTTCACTTTGTAACTCCCTCCGTAGATTTTATCATGCATAAAAAACTTGGTATTCACGCTTTTTTCTTTAGTATTATGGTCATAACAAATCTTGACCCATTAAATATGATTGTTTTGATTATTTGTGTGTGTGTGTGTGTGTGTGTGTGTGTTAGTTACCATTTTGTCCTAGGCACATGTCGATTAGACACTAGGCCTGTTGTATGTATGTGTGTGTGTGTGTGTGTGTGTGTGTGTGTGTGTGTGTGTGTGTGTGTGTGTGTGTAACGAAACACTTCGAAATGTTTCGGCCCCGCCGGGAAATGAACCCGGGCCCTCCGTGCGTGAAGCAAGAGCGCTAGCCACCATGCCATCGGGGCGCGTGCGTGCGTGTGTGTGTGTATGTGTGTGTGTACTCACCTATTTGAACTCACCTATTTGTGGTTGCAGGGGTCGATTCATAGCTCCTGGCCCCGCCTCTTCACTGATTGCTACTAGGTCCTCTCTCTCCTTGCTCTATGAGCTTTATCAAACCTCGTCTTAAAACTATGTATGGTTCCTGCCTCCACTACGTCACTTTCTAAGCTATTCCACTTCCTGACAACTCTATGACTGAAGAAATACTTCCTAACATCCCTTTGACTCAGAGGAGTCTTCAACTTCCAATTGTGACCCCTTGTTTCTGTGTCCCCTCTCTGGAACATCTTGTCTCTGTCCACCTTATATATTCCTCGCAGTATTTTATATGTCGTTATCATGTCTCTCCTAACCCTCCTGTCCTCTAGTGTCGTCAGGCCGATTTCCCTTAACCTTTCTTCGTAGGACAATCCCCTTAGCTCTGGGTCTAGTCTTATTGACGTGCTTGACCAGGTGTGGGTTCCAAACTGGTGCTGCATACTCCAGTATGGGCCTGACGTATATGGTGTACAGACTCTTGAATGATTCCTTAGTGAGGTATTGGAACGCCCGTATGCTGCAGCAGTTATCTGATTGATGTGTGCCTCAGGAGATGTGCTCGGTATTATACTCACCCCAAGATCTTTTTCCTTGAGTGAGGTTTGCAGTCTTTGGCCACCTAGACTATACTCTGTCTGCGGTCTTCTTTGCCCTTCCCCGATCTTCATGACTTTACATTTGGCAGGGTTAAATTCAAGGAGCCAGTTACTGGACCAGGCTTGTAGCCTGTCCAGGTCTCTTTGTAGTCCTGCCTGATCCTCGACTGATTTAATTCTTCCTCATTAACTTCACATCATCTGCAAACAGGACACTTCTGAGTCTATCCCTTCCGTTATGTCATTCACATATACCAAAAACAATACAGGTCCTAGGACTGACCCTTGTGGAACCCCACTCGTCACAGATGCCCACTCTGACACCTCGTCACATACCATGACTCGTTGTTGCCTCCCTGTCAGATATTCTCTGATCCATTGCAGTGCCTTTCCTGTTACGTGTGCCTGATCCTCTAGCTTTTGCATTAACCTCTTGTGAGGAACTGTGTCGAACGCCTTCTTGCAGTCCAAGAAAATGCAGTCTATCCACCCTCCTCTCGTGTCTTACTTCTGTTACCTTGTCATAAAACTCCACTAGGTTTGTGACACAGGATTTTCCTTCCCTGAAACCGTGCTGGTTGTCGTTTATAAGCTTGCGTCTTTCTAGGTGCTCCACCACTCTCCTCCTGATGATCTTCCCCATGACTTTGCATACTATACACGTCAGTGACACAGGTCTGTAGTTAATGCCTCGTGTCTGTCTCCTTTCTTAAAAATTGGGACTACATTTGCCATCTTCCACGCCTCAGGTAGTTGCCCAGTTTTAATGGATGTGTTGAAGATTTGTGTTAGTGGCACACACAACATCTCTGCTCCCTTTTAAGGACCCACGGAGAAATGTTGTCCGGTCCCACCGCTTTTGATGTATCGAGTTCCATAGCAGCTTCTTCACCTCCTCCTCGGTTGTGTGTATTTCATCCAGCACTTGTTGGTATACCTCCCTATTCTGAATTCCTGGAGTCCTTCCTGTCTCCTCTGTAAATACTTCTTAAATCTCATGTTGAGCTCCTCACATACCTCTTGGTCGTTTCTTGTGAACTCCCACCTTCCTTCCTTAGCCTGATTACCTGGTCCTTGACTGTTGTTTTCCTCCTGATGTGGCTATACAACAGCTTCGGGTCAGACTTGACTTTTGATGCTATATCATTTTCATATTGTCGCTGAGCCTCCCTTCTTACCTGTGCATATTCGTTTCTGGCTCTTTGGCTAATCTCTTTATTTTCCTCGGTCCTTTGTCTTCTGTACTTTTTTCCATTCTCTATTACACTTAGTTTTTGCCTCCCTACACCTCTGGGTGAACCAAGGACTCGTTCTGGTCTTCCCATTACTTCTGTTTCCCTTGGGGACAAACCTCTCCTCTGCCTCTTTGCATTTGGTTGTCACATATTCCATCATTTCTTTTACTGGTTTTCCTGCCAATTCTTTCTCCCACTGAACGTCTTGTAGGAAGTTCCTCATGCCTGTGTAGTCTTCCCTTTTGTAGTTTCGTTTCTCCCTTCCTATTCCCTCCCTCCCTCTCCACTTGTAGCTCAACTATATAATCAAAACACAGAACCAAATGATCACTAGCTCCAAGGGGCCTTTCATACGTGATATCCTCGATGTCAGAACTACTCAAGGTGAATACTAGGTCCAGTCTTGCAAAAAATCTATATTTAATGTATATGAATTGTATAACATAAATAGAACTCCCAAAACTTCATTGAATGGCCTCACCTTGGTGGGGGAACTGGAGGGTAGCTTGGCTGCGTCTAGCTGGTGTACGGTCGTGGCTGTCTTGGTGGGTGTAATTACTGGACGCAGTTTTCTGTGTGTCACCTCCAGTAATTCCACCCACCTGGACAGTCTCTACCGTAGGCCAGCTAGACAAGACCAAGTTTCCATCTAGCTAGATCATAACCTGGGGAAGGCTGAAGCTGGAAGATAACCTAAGGGAAGTGAAGAAGAGAAGACATCCGGGGGCCCACGGATGGATTCCTGGACACATGGACCTTGGGAAGGCGAGAATACCTTAGGGAAATGGGAAAGGGAGAATATCTGAAGGCGGACAGATGGACTCCTGGACACATGGACCTGGGAAAGACGGGGATACTGGTTATTGCGGCAGACCTTGGGGAAGTGGGGAAGGGAGAATATCTGAGTGGACACATGGACCTGGGGAAAGCATAAAATACGAACCACAATGACAATTACAATTTCTTATAAAGAGCACAACTGATGTATGATTATATAACATTCGGGGAAACAGATCTTAAATTATGCTACAGTGATTTACATTAAAAAACTTACTTATAGTACCACATAAAACATTTTTTTTTACATATGAACGGTTATCATTTTGCGGAATCTGTACCAACTCAGATGTTTGCGAGTGTTCTTAACTTCAGTCTCCTTTCTATGATATATCCTTGTATAGGCCAGTAGGCCTTCTGCAGTGATCCTCCATTCTTATGTTCTTATACCTGGGGGAGAGAGGATGTGCAAACATATTGTGAATGTATTAAGAACATAAAAATGAAGGAACGATACAGCAAGCCTATTGGCCCATACAAGGTAGGCCCTTTTCAAAGCCACCCACTCCCATCAAACCATTTCCCATAGTTGACGTAAAGTCAGGTATTCTATGTTGAAACTGACTTCTTGGGTAGACTGATGAAAGGTTGGACAAAAATATAGTTGCGAAAAGTTTGGACTCGAGAGCAACCTGCCTAGCTTGGGCCTACTGCAGTGTTTCTCCATATTATGACCTGTTGCTATGTAGAATGACCACCAAGAAGTTTCCTTTATACCTTATCAAAACAACGCCAACCCAAAGCTACCCAAGAATTTACTCCCGTACCCACGACACCAATCACACCCAGTCCCTCCCACTCATATATTTATGCAATCTCTTTTTAAAGCTACCCAGGGTCCTACTCGCAAGACTGCTCCATGCATCAGTGGTGGACCTGACTTAACTCAGTGAAGACGTGTCTTGTGTGCTCTCTGTCAATCTGAAGAAGATGTCCTCTCTTGAGCTACTCTACCAGCAGCTGAAGGAAGAACTGAGGGTAGCTAAGCTTGAGATACAGCGACTGACTGAGGAAAACAAGAGGATTCGTAGTAATCCTCCTGTAGAGAATCCTCAAGCCAGGAAAGGAACCTGGACAGTGGCTAAAACGCATGGGACAAAGTTAAGGCTCAAGAGGACGGGTGGAGAGATAGAAACAACGAAGACCCAGGAGAATGTTGTGGAAACATCGAACCCATTCTCCGTGCTACCCGATGAATGTGAGTCGACTTCTGGGAGCGTCACGACGAAAGACACAAAGGAAGGTAAAAACATTGTTGTTGTTGGGGACAGTCAGGTTAGGTACATGGATAGGGCTTTCTGTTTGATTGATAGGAGTAGGAGACAGAGGGTTTGCTTTCCTGGGGCTGGGATGGAGGATATTGTTAGCCGTCTGGACGACATCATGAGAGGTAATGGGAGCAATCCTATTATCTGTCTCAGTGCTGGAGTTAACGATGTTGGCAGACGTAGGAGTGAGGACCTGACTAGCAGGTTTAGGTCAGCAATAGACATAATTAGGAAGATGGGTGGGAACCCTGTCATATGTGGTATTTTGCCAAGGAGAGGACTTGGAAATGAATGGCTGTCCAGGGCAATTGGTGTCAATTGCTGGCTGGACAAATACTGTAAGGAAAATTCAGTAACATTCATTGACAACTGGGACCTCTTCTATGGCAGAAATGACATGTATGCCAGGGATGGGGTTCACTTATCCAGGTCTGGGGTGGGGGCACTGGCAACTGCAGTGGAGGGAGCAGTTAGGGCTTTAAACTAGAAATAGTTAGTGGTATGGGTTTTGGGGGGAAAACAGAGAAGTCCCAGTGTAGTAATATTATAAGTTGTAGGAGAACTAGTAATAGGCAGAATAAGGTGGATAGTGGAAAGCTAGTGACACTAGATGACAAGGACAGTAATAGGTATAGTGGAAAAACAGAGATGAGCAGGAAGGGTAAAGAGAAAGGAGGGTCTCTAAATATATATTACACCAATAGTCGTAGTGCTAGGAATAAGATGGACGAGTTGAGATTAGTTGCAAGTACGGGTAATATTGATGTTTTTGCAATAACTGAGACATGGTTTAATATGAAAAATCGGGACTTGCCTGCCGAATGTCACATTCAGGGTTTTAAATTGTTCCAAGTAGACAGAAGTATCGGGAAAGGGGGTGGGGTGGCACTCTATGTCCGTGATCATTTAAATTGTTGCATAAAAACGGGTATAAAGTCTGAATTAACACATACAGAGTCTGTCTGGATAGAATTTTCAGAGGGGTGTGAAAATTGATTTTAGGCGTGATTTACCGTCCTCCAAACTTAGATAGGGAACAAGGGAGACTACTTTGGGAGGAAATTGTTAAGGCCACAAGACACGATAATGTAGTAATTCTAGGGGACTTTAACTTTAGTCAGATTGATTGGAATTTCTTTAACAGTCTCTGGTGCGGTACTCTATCAAAAGCCTTACTAAAGTCTAAATAAACAATATCGAATTCTTTATCGTGATCAACAGCCTCAAAAGCTTTACTGAAGAAGGTTAATAAATTAGATAGGCAGGAACGGCCCCTCGTGAATCCATGCTGGGTATCATTAATCAAATTATGGTTATCTAGATGGCTTCTAATAATATCAGCTATAATTGACTCTAGTAATTTGCCTACAATTGAGGTCAGGCTTATTGGGCGGTAGTTTGACGGTAGTGACTTGTCCCCTGCTTTAAAAATAGGAATTACATTAGCCATCTTCCACATATCAGACACTACACCTGTTTGAAGAGATAAATTAAAAATGTTAGATATTGGTTCACAGAGTTCCATTTTGCATCCTTAAGAACCCTTGCAAAAAGCTCATCAGGACCCGGCGATTTATTTTGTTTCAGTCGGTCCAGCTGTTTCATAATCATTTCGCTAGTGACTGTGATATTACATAATTTATCTTCTTCTGGGCCTCTGTAAAAATTAATTACTGGGATATTATTAATGTCTTCCTGTGTGAAAACCGAGAGAAAATAATTATTAAAAATAGAGCACATATCATTCTCCTTGTCAGTAAGATGCCCAAAGTTATTTTTAAGGGGACCTATCTTATCCCTAACTTTTGTTCTATAAACCTGGAAAAACTTTTTGGGTTAGTTTTTGAATCCCTAGCAACTTTAATTTCATAGTCCCGTTTAGCTTTTCTTATTCCCTTTTAACGTCCCTCTTAATGTCAGTATACTGATTTATAAGATGACCCTCACCTCTTTTATGCGCCTATAAATTCCTTTCTTCTGCCCTAAAAGATATTTGAGCCTATTATTCATCCATTTTGGGTCATTTCTACTTGATCTAATTTCTTTATACGGGATAAATGTTTTTTGGGCAGCCTGTATAGTGTTAAGAAAACTGTCATATTGATACCTCTCTTCTTCACCCCAGTCCACAGTTGATAAGTGTTCTCTAAGTCCATTATAATCTGCTAAGCGAAAATCTGGGACCATTACTGAATTATCCCTACTATCATACATCCATTCAATGCTAAAGGTAATTGACTTGTGGTCGCTTGAGCCGAGTTCCTCTGTAATTTCTAAATTATTAACAAGGGTTTCCTTGCTTGCCAGAACCAAGTCAAGTAGGTTATTTCCCCTTGTAGGTTCTGTTACAAACTGCTTCAAAAAGCAATCCTGAACTACTTCTAAAAAGTCGTTAGATTCTAAATTACCTGTCATGAAATTCCAATCAATCTGACTAAAGTTAAAGTCCCCTAGAATTACTACGTTATCGTGTCTTGTGGCCTTAACAATTTCCTCCCAAAGTAGTCTCCCTTGTTCCCTATCTAAGTTTGGAGGACGGTAAATCACGCCTAAAATCAATTTTTCACACCCCTCAAATCACGCCACAGGGATCAGTCTTAGGCCCATTGTTATTTATAATATATATCAATGACCTTGATGAGGGAATTACTAGTGATATGAGCAAATTCGCCGACGACACGAAGATAGGTAGGATAATTGATTCAAACATAGATGTCATAGAACTTCAGGAAGATTTAGACAAACTTAATTCGTGGTCAGAAAAGTGGCAGATGCAGTTCAATGTAGATAAATGCAAGGTTCTTAAGCTCGGGAGTGTCCATAACCCAAGCACTTATAAGTTAAATAACGTAGAACTTAGCCATACAGATTGCGAGAAGGACTTGGGGGTGATGGTAAGCAGCAACCTTAAACCAAGACAGCAATGCCTAAGCGTACGTAATAAGGCAAATAGATTACTGGGATTTATATCAAGAAGTGTTAGCAAGAGAAGTCCAGAGGTTATATTACAGCTTTTACATCATTAGTAAGGCCTCACCTAGATTACGCAGCTCAGTTTTGGTCTCCATATTACAGAATGGACATAAATTCGTTAGAAAACATTCAGCGTAGAATGACTAAATTAATACATAGCATTAGAAATCTTCCTTACGAAAAAGATTGAAGACCCTAAAATTACATTCACTTGTAAGACGTAGAATGAGGGGAGACATGATCGAGGTATACAAGTGGAAAATGGGTATTAACAAAGGGGATATAAATAAGGTCTTGAGGATATCTCTCCAAGAGAGAACCCGCAATAATGGATTCAAGTTAGATAAGTTTAGATTTAGAAAGGATATAGGAAAGTATTGGTTTGGAAATAGGGTAGTTGATGAGTGGAACAGTCTGCCTAGTAGGGTTATTGAAGCTAGGACCTTGGGTAGTTTCAAATTTAGGTTGGATAAATTCATGAGTGAGAGGGGTTGGATTTGAGTGGGACTCGCGCATGAGTGGGTAGAATTGTCAAAGCTTATTTCTTGGGTATCATTGAAAATTGGGTTGAGCAAATATTCTGTTAGTGGGACGGATTGTGAAGGATCTGCCTAGTATGGGCCAACAGGCCTGCTGCAGTGTTCCTCCTTTCTTATGTTCTTATGTTCTTATGACAACTCGGTTTGAAAACCAGTACTTACCTATGTACAATCCTGACAAGCAACGTTTTCCACTACACTTAAGTGACTGACTCCCATATCAACTGCACAGTGTTAATGGGAAGTCAACATAAGGGAAAACCTAATCAACAAACTACAAGGAAACTGACAGGTCTGTAATGTAGTGTAGTGTCGATTTTGTTTCCTCAGTGCCAGGTGAGGGTCAGTCAGTGCCAGGTGAGGGGTGGAAGTGATCATTTAATCATGGCTGACTGACATTCAATCACCAGCTACTGTCAGATGTGCAACTACGAAGCGACATTCTAATTATACTGACAGTACCTGACCATTATATCAACTGCAGCAGTGTTAATGGGAGGGAAACACAAGAGAACCCGATAAATCTACAAAACAAACTCCAGGAAACTGTGGAAAAGAAGTGAATAGTTAACCAACCAAGGATATTTTTTTTCAATAGCTGGCTTCTATATTAATGACCAGTGTACATTAGGAGGGAAACATAGCAGAAAACGCCAAATCTAACGACAAAACTCCAAGGAATCTGTCAGGGGCAGTGGCCTTTTTTCGCTCACTGCTTTTAAAAATGGCTGACACATCAACTCTACGAGGAATAGCAACAACGACGAGCCCCGCTATATGGGACTGATGGGGCTGTGTACGGACATCGCCTTTGATTAAAACTTCTTTTTACACTGCCAGGATGGAAATGAGTTAGAAGTGTGATAGGGGAAGCCGGACTATGAAGTGAGGAGTGAAGAGGGTTTATGAAGTAAGGGGACAAGTAAGGGGTAATCCGGGTATGTGATAACAGAAAATTTACTAGTAACCAGTGATGATTTCTAGAGTAGCTACTAGGCATTGCTAGGTGTCTGATAGGATCAGTGGTTTCTTTTTAATAAAAAGTAAAGAAAAGAAAACAAATTTTTGTTGTGAAGAGATATAGAGTGAAGAGTAACTATGGCTGGCATCAGAGGGGTTCAGGCTGCCATAATGATATTGATCATTATTGTGCATTTCTCTGAAGAAGGAAATCAGTCATGGGGACTGGAAAAGGTGAATGAGGTGATAGCTCCCTGGAAAGTGAAAGCCCAACAGTGGCCATCATACCAGAAACGTAAGTGCCACTATCGCCGCAAGGTTTGGCAACCCCACATATCCAAAACAAAACAATGGCGCACAGCTTTTATAGTGGCGCTATTAAGTGGCGATATTCATACTAATCCAGGACCTCAATCTATGGTACAAGTGCAAAACAGACAGAGAAGCCATGGTGATAATGACAGTCTAGTTGCTAGTAATGATAACCTTAACTATATATGTAATGCACAGACAATAGAACCATTCTTAATATCTCAGACACCACCAGACATTTGTATACACTGTACTAAGGTACGAAAGAAGAACAGTAGACTTACCGTATGTAAAATATGTAAGGGGTGGGTGCATAATGGATGTGTGTTCAATTATAGTAATTGTGCCAGATTTCATTTTGTTTGTAACAAATGCACTTTGGCACAGTTACCCTTTAGCAATGATGACATTGATTTACCGATTTATTGATTATGATTGTTTTATAACAGGCCTTCACTTTATTCATGTCAACGCAAGATCACTTCTTCCAAAATTGGCAGAGATAAGCTTTCAAAAAGAACGAAGTGGCAATTATATCCATCTCTGAATCCTGGTTGGATGATACGGTGACTGACGATGAGGTCAAAATAGAAGGTTACAACATAAAACGCTTAGATAGGAATAGAAAAGGTGGTGGGGTATGTGCCTACATAAGGAATGACTTAGCCTATAATCCAAGACCTGATTTAAATGACAATAAACTGGAGATTCTATGGTTTGAAGTGTTGCTTCCCAAGACCAAACCCATCTTAGTAGGAACTAGTTATCGCCCTCCCACCCATGACCAGTTCTTAGAGGACTTTTCGAGAGTTTTGTCAGGACTTGATAACAATGACGAGACAGTAATATTAGGAGACTTCAATATCTGTTTTCAACAGCAAAACAACGGGCTATGTAACAGATAAAAGCAAATTCTGGATTCAAATAGTTACACGCAACTAATTAATACACCAACCCGGATCACACAGTTCTCAGCTACACTAATTGACCACATACTTTGTAACCGCCCTGAGAACATTAGTCAGTCAGGGGTCATTACCACAGGCCTTAGTGATCATTTCATCATTTACTGTACCAGGAAAATCACTAGGGAACGGATAGGCCTACACAAGACAATAAAAGTTAGGTCAACTAGAAACTACAGTAAAGAAACACTGGTAAATATGCTACACAATTGTGACTGGTCAGTGATAACAAGTTGCACGGACGTAAATGATGCCTGGGAAAAATTCAAAACAATGTTCACTGCCATCCTTGATAATATTGCACCAGTTAAAGAGGTTAGGATTAAACGAAGAACTGAACCCTGGATGACTACTGAGATATTAGATAATATGAAATTCAGAGACCAGTTGATAAAAAGATTTAAGGCAAACAGACAGGATATTGCAGCACTAAATGAATTCCAAAGGGTGAGGAACAGAGTGCAGAGGCTTATAAAAGGCGCAAAGGCAAGACACTATTGCTCAAAATTTGAAGAGTACAAGAATAACCCTAGAAAACTTTGGCAACAACTCAAACAGTTGGGGTATAGCCATAAACCCGTAGATAGATCTAACATAGTACTAAACGTCGATAACGAGGTATGCCACGAAACAACTAAAGTCGCAAAATGTTTTAATTCATACTACACAACTGTCGCATCAAAGCTACCAGCTGTATCAAATACCTTTAACACAGACTCTGATCAATTTAAAACATACTATACCAATAAAGGAGTAACTCCAAACAGTTGTCAACTAGTAAGTGTATCTCATGACTTCGTGCAAACAGAACTAAGCAGGTTAAACCCAGCTAAGAGCACCGGCCCAGATAACATCCCGTCTAAGTTCCTAAAAGATGGTGCCTCTGAACTGGCAATCCCCATTGCTCACATAATAATTTCTCCATCACCACTAATACAGTACCAGAGGGGTTCAAGGAGGCCAGAGTTACTCCTATCTTCAAGAAAAATAGTAGGTCTGATGTCAGCAACTATAGGCCTGTTAGTATACTCAGTGTAATATCCAAAATTCTAGAGAGGGCGGTGTACTGTCAAGTAGTTAAGTATCTTAGTGACAACAACATTCTTCATAGTTACCAATCAGGCTTTAGGAGATCTTACTCAACCGACACCTCAGTAATTAATCTGATGGATTACATGAGAACTGAAATGTCTATATGGAACCTCATAGGAATGGTAACTTTAGACTTGCAAAAGGCCTTCGATACTGTCAACCACAATATATTATGTAAGAAACTTCAAGCTATCGGCATAGGTTCCACAGACTGGTTTAAGTCCTATCTTAGCAACAGGAAACAAATTGTCAAAATCAACAAAACGGAATCAGAACCACTGCCGATAGCATGTGGAGTTCCCCAAGGTAGTATTCTGGGTCACTTATTATTTCTGTGTTATGTAAATGATATGCCCATCAGTGTCAAGTGCAAACTCCTACTGTATGCGGATGACAGTGCTCTGTTAGTGTCAGGTAAAGACCCACAAGATATAGCTAATATATTAACATTGGAACTGGAGTCCTGCAGCAAAGGTTAGTAGACAACAAACTATAGTTACATCTAGGGAAAACAGAAGCCATACTTTTTGGCACGAAATATAAACTGAGAAGGGTAAATAATTTTAATGTCCGGTGTAATGGGGAATCCATCACTTCAGTTTCCTCAGTAAAATATCTGGGAATTCCCTTTGACCCATGCATGTCAGGAGAATTGACAGGGAACAGTGTAGTAAAGAAAGGGAATGCCAGACTGAAGTTCCTCTACAGACAAGCACAGTGTCTACCTACTGAGGCTCGCAGGACCCTATGTCTAGCCCTTATACAATGTCATATGGACTACGCTTGCCTTGACAAAAAAACTGAAAGATAAACTGCAAATCACCCAGAACAAAATGGTAAGATTCATCCTGGACCTGGGTCCAAGAGAACATGTAGGCCAGGATGAATTACAAGTTTATAAAATTGCTCACAAACAGTGTCCAGAATATCTTGCTGCCAATTTTGTCAAGGCTGGGAACCAAAGCACAACTTTGTAGTACCCACAGTCAGTGGCCAGGCTTCAAACACCTTTTATTGTACAGCAATAAAGGAATGGAACAGACTGCCTGCACATATCAAAGCCAGTCATAGCATCAGCCAGTTCAAGAAGAGACTCAAAGGTACCTAATGAATGTAGCGACAGAAAGGGAGGAGAATGATTTTTTATTTTTTTAACTAACACACATGTAAATGTAAATAACTCTTTTTACCTTATTCCTAGTATACATATATCCTTTATAATATAATAACATATATCCTACAATGTATATTAAGGTATAAAAAGGACCCCAATGGAAATAAGTCACTCTGTCTGACTTTTTGGGTTATCCTGGAGGGTTCTCTACACATATGCTGCTATGTATGATAATCTATGTAAATGTATTTGTGTATACCTGAATAAACTTACTTACTAATCCACTTATATACTTGAAGACTGAGACACTTATGCAACATATGGGAACATTTATTAAGGAAACGTTTCGCCACACAGTGGCTTCATCAGTCCAATACAAAGTAGAAATGGGTAAGGAAAGGAGGAGTTTGAGGTAATCAGTCCCTCGGCCTGGAGTCGATGTGTTCAGTCCATCAATCTTGTAGAAAGTACAGCATAGTTCCAGAGAAGTGACTTATATACTGAAGTCAGGTGAGTGGAAGCAGGAGGAGGCAGGATCACAGTGGAATCATCCACTAGTGTAAATAGGTCGTCGTCGAAAGGTTGGACAAGTATTGAAGAATTCCTCGTATCAAGATCTATTCCATGTATCTATGCTATCTCCTCTCATTCTACGTTTCTCAAGAGATTGAAGATTCAAGACTCTAAGTTTTGGGGAAGAAGTCCTGGCCCTGGTAGTTCTGCTGGAGTATTTCGACGTGTTCTTGTCTAGTACATCTCATGTGCAACACTCGTCTCATGTGTTGTGCATTGCGGTTGCAACTGTACGACCTTTCCGTATGTCATATTACCAGCAAAGATGATGTGCTGGCCGACACCTCTCCAGAGCTTAATTTGTTAGGATGTTTTTGGAAAAAAGGGGTAGTAAGCTCTTTTTTATATAAAGTAAAATTTGAGTAATTCTGTCAATATTTTTATTTTTTTGTGAGGAGACCCTTTGCTTGTGTTGGCAAGTGTTTTGAACCTACACTAGCCCTAATGTCTGCTATCTTACTCTAAGGTCGTGCCTGACTTAAATCCCTTTCGTTTCAGCACTACCTAATGAAATGGATGGTGAGAGGAAAGGCGGTTTCATTAGTATTCATGCCATGGTGACACACTACCTATTGAGGGATGCCTAGTACTGGCTATTAGAACCCTTTTGGCGTGGGGGTGTGGCATTCTAAATGTATGTTAAACACCCATTTAGGCATGCCTCCCGACCAGCAAACCAGATGGGTATAATGAGAAAGGGCCCAGTAGTTACGCTAGCATCTTGGTTCAACCAGCCAATGTCAAGGAAGCCCGCTAAAGTTATGAATCGATGTGGCACACTAGTGAATTAATATTGGCAGACTTACCTCCAAGTCTGGTCGAAGATAGTTCTCACCGTGTCTCTTACTTGCATTGCCTTCCTGTACATATCCTCTGTAAATAATGTTCATATTATTGCTTGCGGTTTGGTGAAGGAAATATATAAGTATTTACTTTCCACTGCCTTTTGCTCATTCATCGTTTCACCCTTGGTTATCGTGCTACAACCAGGTGTGCAGTCCACTAGATTACACTAGTGCTCATAATATTTGGATTTATTTAAATTTCGTTGTTTTTAGCTTCTGTCTCTTCTGGATTCTGTATGAATCATTTAACTTAAGTTCAATATTTTCTACTTCCCCAGTCAGTGCTTCATTCCACATTTCAGATAATCTAGCCCCCTTGAGAGGCTCAGTGATTCTTCGCCTTCACCTCTAGAGGGAGCATCTCTCTCTTTCCAGTTTACATCTTTTCTTCTTTTGTCTTAGGGAAATATGCTTTCTCCATACTTCAGCTGCCAAAGAGTTGATCCTTTCAAGACACTGGTTCAGATCCATGATATTTAAGATATCTTCCCGGCATGTTTCATTAATGACAGGAGTTATTTAATCCCAGTTGACAGTCTTGTTGTTAAAGTTGAATTTTGTGAAGGCAATCTCAAAACTGGATGCAATTTGCTGGTCAAGACCACTATGCTATGGACTTCGATTAGGTTGTGATCTGAATAAACTGTGTTTGATACTGTTGTATTTCATATCAGGTCATAATTATTCGTGAAAAAAAGACAAATGTGTTTTCCAGTTTTCCAGTATTTACTTCATCGAATTTGTCTACACGCAAGTGAAACTTAATGTATCCTATCGCTACCCTAAGATACATCAGCCATTAAATTTTAAAGTAATTCAGATGAGGCAAACTGAAATTTATTTAAATGGATTTAACGGGAATAAAAATTTCATAATATTATACCTATAAAATCGTCAGATCTTTACTTACTGACCTGAACATCACTCTCCACTGTCGCTGAATTATGAAGAACTTTATTGAAGGTTTGAAACTAAGGCACTGAAGATGCTGTGAGTGGGGTCAACAACTTTGGTCACTGGTCACCTGCACATACAAACTGTTGCAAGAATCTGGTCCTCATTACCGTACATAAGCGGTGAAGATTTGAAGCTGATCGGATGAAGTGTTCTCGAGTTATGAGCGAAATAAAAACGAAAAGTTGAAAAAACTAGAACAAGACTACCCCCTCCTTGAGGGGGGTAGTCAAAACTATTTTAAAAGTTAAATTATGAAATTAAAGCGACGTACATTATAAATTTCATAATCCCCAAATATGGTGTTTTATATCCATAATGTTGTTTTATTATAAGCTGCCCAACTACTGTCTCCATCTGATCTGCTTATTACTTTCTTGGTCAGGGATTTCCAGTTGGTGTTTCAGTGCTGCAACCTTCTGTCTGCTTAAGTGATTGTATCGATGTTTCACTCGTCAGTTCTCCACATACACGAGTGTTTCACCCAGTCTACTTATTTTCTCTTTCCTATTCTTCGACTCTATTTGTCTCCCATACATCCATATTCTGACACATTAATTCTTAAATATTTTAACGCTCTCAGAATTCTCCCTCAATCTGCCATCCAATCTGTCAACTTACTCTTTTTTTGTTAATATTTTACTTCCTTGTGTTTTACACATCTCAGACTCCATCACCAAGGCTAGAGAGCGTTCTTTAGAGCTTTCAGCTGTAAGAGCTACTGTCACAGCTCTTACTATTACGAGATATTACAACTCTTGCGTGGAGAGTTTTATCTCCCTACCATTATCTCCAAATGGCATTTGGAGATTTCTTTTTGTGATGCTGAGGAGAGAAGTTGGATTTCCAGTGTTAAGGGGTCATGGTCGATAAATATGTTGTTTCGTTAATTTTCGTTCGATTTCTTTCATGTTTTTTATACGTAAAGAAGCACCTTTCGAGTTGTCTTGTATCAAGTTTCAAAAAGATCGCCCAACAAACAACTGAGAAAAAAAATATTTATCAAGTTTTTACCAAACATCACATAAAAAAAAATCCAGAGTCGTAGTGGAAGCTGTTCTGGCTTCACCTACGCATAAAACAATGCTAATCTGAAATTATAATGATCCCCTTTCTGTAATTTATCCCTATCTTCATGCTTAAAAAAATAAAGTTCGTGTGTTTTTTACATGTTGGAAAATATCTGACTTTTTACCTCACATAAATCAAAAACTAATTACGATATCTCAAAAAATTAATCATTATTAATTAATACAACGTTTATTTTATGTTGTCTGTGAGTTTCATTTCATTCCTATGATTATTAACGGTTCCACTCCAATATATAGATGAATAACTTACTTCTGAGATAATCCACGCGGAAGGTCGCGGAAGGAAATTTTTTTACCCGGAGCAAAATAGCATTTTCTCAGCTTTATCTTGCATACGAGTGTATATCATAGTTAGCCCTGTTCGTTTTCTTTAATACAAGTCCCTAGAGGCCCATGGTAATACCCCAGGAACACCCACACCCAGGAATGTAATATGATACTTGGAGGCGGTCCCAGGCGGCGATCATATTATGCCACATATTATTCATTCTGGAGTATTTACTATAATAATAATATATAATAATAATAA
>WNWK01041628.1:0-16362 GCA_009830355.1 Cherax destructor | reverse complement strand
CAACACCATTTTATAGTGATGAATATGGATTATTTTTGCAAATTTTTTGAAAAAACATTAAACCCCTATAACAATCTGGGCAATTTACCAGATGCCTCTAAAACATCCCAAATTTTGGGATAAACTACAAACACTAATAAAAAACAACCAAATAACAAACCCACCTTATCTTTTTGGGGAACTTCCTAAACCCTTTGGGCCCCCAGATGAACCCCCATTCCACTATCTAAAAAACATTTTATTAAAAACATATTCTACACAAACAACACTCAAACACTATCCTCAAAACCTATCATATACAAAATTCCCAAAACAAAAAATTTACACAACACTATCACTACACAACACTATCCTCCAAAAACAAACCTTTTAACACTAACATAAACAACACAATCAATACCCATTATCCTACACAACACAAATCACTCAAAACTTATCACATCAACAAAACATCCAAATAATGGTACAACACTAACACTCCCGAGACATCTACAAACAATATCACTACCACTCTTCCTCACACCTCCTATGAACCTTCCTCCAACTTTATCCTCAACATATCTGACTCATCCTGACCACACCCTAAAAAATATATCCTAAACCCCTCCCAAAAATCCTCAACATTCCTCCCCAACCTCCCTTAATGCAACAGTATCCTCCAACAATATCTCTACCAACACTTAACTGACAACACTATCATGAAACACTATCCTACAACACTACCCTTTTAAAAACTATCATAAAAAACCGCTCCCTATCACAAAACACTTCAACAAATAATGCTCAACACTATCACTACAAACACTTCCGTCCTAAATAAAAACCCTCCTCCCCTAACCTCTAGAACTATCAGTCACAACATACCCTATAAAACAACCTACAAAACACTACCCTCTCAACACTCTCCTACAACCCTAACACTATGCAAATTTTCCCTCTCAACACAAAACTAAAAACCCTTCCTAAACCTAAGGGGGCCCAAACACAAACACTACACCTAATGCGACACAACCAAACCTCCAACCTTTCACTCCCCTGAAATACACACCACTATCCTCCACCCCACTAAGACTGCAAATAACTTCAAAATATCCTAAACAAACTATGGGTAAAAAACCCAAACCTCCCCTTTGGGAAAACAATTCAAAAACCTATCTAAAAGTTAAACCCTACACAACACTATCCTCTTAATCTAATCACAACACTAATGTTATAAAACCTATCCTCACCCAATCACTGAAAAAACAAAACCCTCAAAACACTATCAAAACACAACAATATCCTAAAAACCACTAAACGGTCAATCTTCACTAACAACACTATCTTAAAACAAAACATATCCTCACAACAATCCAAAACAAAACCTTTTCCCCATTTATCACTCCACATTTTTTAGCCCACCCAATCCAAGAACTTTACTACACAACATTAACATCCCAAACACAATTTACACAATCTAACAAGACAAAACCCTTACCCTGGCCTATAAACCCCCATCTATCTTCACCGACCTCCCCTACCCACCTCACACAACCTATCACCCCACCACAAAAAACTATAAATCCCTTTAAACCCTTTAACCAAATCTAAAATTTTAAACAAAACCAAATTCCCTCTAATCTCAAACATATCACTACGCACTTCTCTCTAAAAATATCCTCACCCTCCCCTCCAAAACATCCTAAAAGGAATCGTCACAACCATCTTCACAACCAAACCCATTCAAATTTTCCCTACAACCTAATGCTCCCACAAACCTCCCAAAAACACCCTCCACCATCACCAAAAAACCTCTCCATATCTCGCTCAACCTCACTCCACACCCCCACTACCCCTCTGCCCTATCCTCCCTAACAATTCACACTCCCAAAAAACCAAACCTATCAAAAAAACCCTTTACAACACTATCACTACACAACCTATCCTTCCCTATCACTACACAACATAATCACACAACCTAATGATACTGTTTATTTTTATAAAACCCCCTTTCCTATCGTTTTTACCACCTTCCCAAAAATCTTTCTCCCAACACATCACTCAACATCTCCCCCCCAAAAAACTATCCTCCAACACTACCCCCCAAAAACACAAACCCAACAACATATCTTTTAAAACTATCCCACACTATCCCCAAACAAAAATCCTATACACCACACTACACTTCACAACACTAACACTACAAACCTATCACTACACAACATATCACTATGAACTACCCTCCAAGAATAACACTTCACATCTTTTCCCAAAACCCAATAACACTACAAACACTAATGCTACCCACAATGATATAACATTAAGCTTTAACATTACCTAACTTAACCTAAAACACTACACTACACAACACTACCTCCCAAAACAATCATTTTCAACACTATCACCCCCCAATCACTACACAACATATCCTCCCGTCTAACGTACAAAAAACTATCACAAAATCCTTTTAATTTACTAGACAACAATCCTTCAAACCTATCCTCCAAATACTTTCTCACCCAACCCTTTACAACACTATCCTACACGGGGTCTATCCTCGCAACACTATAAAATAAACAATCTTCCATCAAACCTTCACTCAACCTCGGAAACTTTTTATCCCCAAATCTAAACCCAAACCCAAAAGTTATCCTCACAAAAATTCCTCCAAACCTTCATTCACCAAAACCCTCCAAACAAAAAGTAAAAAACCTAACACTACCCACAAATGTATAAAACACATCCTACAAAAACTATCAGTACACAACACTATCAGTACACAAAACTGTCACTAAACACAGTTTTGCTATCACTCACAACACTATCACTTCAAAACACTATCACTACAAAACACTATCACAAGAAACTAACAGCACACATCACTAACACTACAACACTATCATCTGTTCTTAGCAGAGGCGATCTGTTCCTAGCTCAGAGGTGATCTGTTCTTAGCTCAGAGGTGATCTGTTCTTAGCTCAGAGGTGATCTGTTCTTAGCTCAGAGAGGACGTGTCTAGGGTTCTCTGTGGACTGAACCACTTTTGCTCTGTGAAGTGAACCAAGATGCCGTCCATTGAGCAACTTACCAGTAGCTTAAGGAGGAATTGAGGGTAGCGAAGCGTGAGATACGGCGATTGATGGAGGAAAACAAGAGGATTTGTAGTAGTCCTCCTGTTGTGAGTCCTCAGGTCAAGAAGGGAACCTGGGCAGTGGCCGGACTTCAAGGAACAAAGTTGAAGATCAAGAAAACGAATAGAGAGTTAGAAACGATGAAGAAGAAAGAGACTGCTGTGGAAACATCGAATGCCTTCTCCGTGCTACCCGATGAATGTGAGTCGACTACTGGGAACGTCACGACAACAACACAAGGAAGGTAAAAACATTGTTATTGTTGGGGACAGCCAGGCTAGATACATGGATAGGGCTTTCTGTTTGAATGATAGGAGTAGGAGACAGAGGGTTTGCTTTCCTGGGGCTGGGATGGAGGATATTGTTAGCCGTCTGGTCGACATCATGAGAGGTAATGGGAGCAATCCTATTATCTGTCTCAGTGCTGGAGGCACCGATGTTGGTAGACGTAGGAGTGAGGACCTGACTAGCAGGTTTAGGTCAGCAATAGACATAATTAGGAAGAAGGGTGGGAACCCTGTCATATGTGGTATTTTGCCAAGGAGAGGAGTTGGAAATGAATGGCTGTCCAGGGCAATTGGTGTCAATTGCTGGCTGTACAAATACTGTAAGGAAAATTCAGTAACACTCATTGACAACTGGGACCTCTTCTATATCAGAAATGACATGTATGCCAGGGATGGGGTTCACTTATCCAGGTCTGGGGTGGGGGCACTGGCAACTGCAGTGGAGGGAGCTGTTAGGGCTTTAACCCTTTCAGGGTTTTTGACGTACTAGTACGGCTTACACGCCAGGGCGTTTGACGTACTAGTACGCATAAATTCTAGTGGCTTCAAATCGAGTGGGAGAGAGCTGGTAAGCCTGCATGTGATAGAATGGGTCTATGTGGTAAGTGTGCGCAGTAGGAAAAAAATCTATGCCCCGCATTGCATTGTGGGAGTGGTAATTCAGTGCGCATTTGTCACCAAGCCATGCGGTAAGGAATACCTCACTCCAGCAGTGTGAGTGGTGGGGAAGGCAGTGGGGAGGGGGGTAAGGCAGTGGGAAGGGTGGGGAAGGCAGTGGGGTTTGTGTAAACAACATTGGCTGGCTGGCTGGCTGGGGCTGGCTGGCTGGCTGGCGGGCTTTCTTTCTGTTGCTGGCTGGGGCTGGCAGGCTGGCTGGCTTGATGGCTGGCTGGGGATCGCTAGCTGGGGCTGGCTGGCTGGCTGTGGCTGGCTGGCTGGCTGGCTGGCTATGGCTGGCTGGCTGGCTGGCGGGCTTTCTTTCTGTTGCTGGCTGGGGCTGGCAGGCTGGCTGGCTTGATGGCTGGCTGGGGATCGCTAGCTGGGGCTGGCTGGCTGGCTGGCTGTGGCTGGCTGGGGCTGGCAGGCTGGCTGGCTGGGGCTGGCAGGCTGGCTGGCTGGGGCTGGCAGGCTGGCTGGCTGGGGCTGGCAGGCTGGCTGGCTGGGGCTGGCGGGCTGGCTTTCTGTGTCTGGCTGGGGCTAGCGGGCTGGCTAGATGGCTGGCTGGGGCTGGCTAGCTAGGGCTGACTGGCTGGGGCTGTTAGCTAGGGCTGGTGGGCTGGCTGGCTGAGCTGGCTGGGGCTGGCTGTGGCAGGCTGGGGCTGGCTGGCTGGGGTTGGCTGGGGATGGCTGGCTGTCTGTCTGTCTGTCTGTCTGTCTGTCTGTCTGTCTTTCTGTCTGTTTGTCTGTCTGTCTGTCACACAGGTACACATAAATACAATTATACATAGTGTAAATTACCTAGGATAACCCCAAAAAATCCAGACTGTCAAATAATATGTATCGACTCAGATGTGGCAATGTTGGTTCACTAGTGACTGCCTCTGAGACAGACAGACAGAAAGAGAGAGAGAGACAGAAAGAGAGACAGAGAGAGAAACAGACAGACAGGCAGATAAAACAGTGAAAACAAATAAAGAGAAGGCATTGAACCCTCATTTGTCAAATGTCATCACTCATTAGTTTGGTGATAAGCCGAGGCTAACCAGTCACCCCTGGCTGGCAGGGAGGCAGGGAGCCAGGCAGGGAGGGAGGCAGGGAGCCAGGCAGGGAGGGAGGCAGGGAGGGAGGCGGGCAGGCGAAGGCAGTGTACCTCATCTAATATCATCACTAATTAGTTTAGCTGATAATAATAAGATAACAGGACCCTCACCCCTCATCAATGTCACTGCTTCAATAATAATAATTTTTATTTTATTATTATTATTATTATTATTATTATTATTATTATTATTATTATTATTATTATTATTATTATATTCTCCCGTGTATCCTAGGTAATTTACATTATGTATAATTGTATTTATGTGTTCCTGTGAGATTGAGACAGCCAGTCAGTCAGATAGCCAGTCAGCCAGCCAGTCAGTCAGATAGCCAGTCAGCCAGCCAGTCAGTCAGATAGCCAGTCAGCCAGCCAGCCAGCCAGCCAGCCAGCCAGCCAGTCAGCCAGCCAGCCAGTCAGTCAGATAGCCAGTCAGTCAGGTAGCCAGTCAGCTAGCCAGCTGGTCAGCTAGCCAGCCAGCCAGCTGGTCAGCCAGCCTGCCAGCCATTCAGCCAGCCGGCTAGCTGGTCAGCCATTCAGCCAGTCAGTCAGATAGCCAGTCAGCCAGCCAGCCAGTCAGTCAGATAGCAAGTCAGCCAGCCAGTCAGTCAGATAGCCAGTCAGCCAGCCAGCCAGTCAGTCAGATAGCCAGTCAGCCAGCCAGCCAGTCAGTCAGATAGCAAGTCAGCCAGCCAGTCAGTCAGTTAGCCAGTCAGCCAGCCAGCCAGTCAGCCAGCCAGCCAGTCAGCCAGTCAGTCAGATAGCCAGTCAGTCAGATAGCCAGTCAGCCAGCCAGCTGGTCAGCTAGCCAGCCAGCCAGCTGGTCAGCCAGCCTGCCAGCCATTCAGCCAGCCAGCTAGCTGGTCAGTTATTCAGCCAGCCGGCTGGCCATCCATGCAACCAGCTGTTCAGCCAGCCAGCCAGCTGGTCAGCTAGCCAGCTGGTCAGCCAGCCTGCCAGCCAACCAGCCGGCTAGCTGGTCAGCCACCAGCCAGCCAGCCGGCTGGACATCCATCCAGCCAGCTGTTCAGCCAGCCAGCTGGTCAGCAGTTATTGTGTGTATACAAGGAGTGTATATATACAAAATATTGTTTATATTGGTCTCACAGGACATAAAGTTACTTGACAAAGGGTGACAGGCAGTCTGCGATGTTGCCGTAAGCAGTTCACTTTCTGTCACCTTCAAGCCTCTATATCTCGGTAACTATTGATCACAAAAATATTTTTTTAGCCTATTAGATTTAAACAAAAAAACTATTATTTCATAAGAAAAATAATTTTTTTTTTTGAAAATTTCTCGACCCTGAGAGAGTTAAGAATTGAGGTCTCGACCCTGAAAGGGTTAAACTAGAAATAGTTAGTGGTATGGGTTTCGTGGGAAAACAGTGAAGTCCCAGTGTAGTAATATTATAAGTTCTAGGTGATCTAGTAATAGGCAGAAAAAGGTGGACAGTGGAAAGCTAGTGACACTAGATGACAAGGACAGTAATAGGTATAGTGGAAAAACAGAAATGAGCAGGAAGGGTAAAGAGAAAGGAGGGTCTTTAAATATTTATTATACCAATAGTCTTAGTACTAGGAATAAGATGGACGAGTTGAGATTAGTTGCAAGTACAGGTAATATTGATGTTTTGCAATAACTGAGACATGGTTTAATATGAAAAATCGGGACTTGCCTGCCGAATGTCACATTCAGGGTTTTTAAATTGTTCCAAGTAGACAGAAGTATCGGGAAGGGGGGTGGGATGGCACTCTATGTATGTGATCATTTAAATTGTTGTATAAAAACGGGTATAAAGTCTGAATTAACACATACAGAGTCTGTCTGGATAGAATTTTCAGAGGGGTGTGAAAAATTGATTTTAGGCGTGATTTACCGTCCTCCAAACTTAGATAGGGAACAAGGGAGACTACTTTGGGAGGAAATTGTTAAGGCCACAAGGCACGATAACGTAGTAATTCTAGGGGACTTTAACTTTAGTCAGATTGATTAGAATTTCTTGACAGGGAATTTAGAATCTAACGACTTTTTAGAAGTAGTTCAGGATTGTTTTTGGAAGCAGTTTGTAACAGAACCTACAAGGGGAAATAACCTACTTGACTTGGTTCTGGCAAGCAAGGAAACCCTTGTTAATAATTTAGAAATTACAGAGGAACTCGGCTCAAGTGACCACAAGTCAATTACCTTTAGCATTGAATGGATGTATGATAGTAGGGATAATTCAGTAACGGTCTCAGATTTTCGCTTAGCAGATTATAATGGACTTAGAGAACACTTATCAACTGTGGACTGGGGTGACGAAGAGAGGTATCAATATGACAGTTTTCTTAACACTATACAGGCTGCCCTAAGAACATTTATCCCGTATAAAGAAATTAGATCTAGTAGAAATGACCCAAAATTGATGAATAATAGGCTTAAGTATCTTTTAGGGCAGAAGAAAGGAATTTATAGGTGCATAAAAAGAGGTGAGGGTCATCTTATAAATCAGTATACTGACATTAAGAGGGACGTTAAAAAGGGAATAAGAAAAGCTAAACGGGACTATGAAATTAAAGTTGCTAGGGATTCAAAAACTAACCCAAAAGGTTTTTTCCAGGTTTATAGAACAAAAGTTAGGGATAAGATAGGTCCCCTTAAAAATAACTCTGGGCATCTTACTGACAAGGAGAATGATATGTGCTCTATTTTTAATAATTATTTTCTCTCGGTTTTCACACGGAAGACATTAATAATATCCAGTAATAAATTTTTACAGAGGCCCAGAAGAAGATAAATTATGTAATATCACAGTCACTAGCGAAATGGTTAGGAAACAACTAGACCGACTGAAACAAAATAAATTGCCGGGTCCTGATGAGCTTTTTGCAAGGGTTCTTAAGGAATGCAAAATGGAACTCTATGAACCAATATCTAACATTTTAATTTATATCTTCAAACAGGTGTAGTGTCTGATATGTGGAAGATGGCTAATGTAATTCCTATTTTTAAAGCAGGGGACAAGTCACTACCATCAAATTACGCCTAATAAGCCTGACCTCAATTGTAGGCAAATTACTAGAGTCAATTATAGCTGATATTATTAGAAGCCATCTAGATAACCATAATTTGATTAATGATACTCAGCATGGATTCACGAGGGGCAGTTCCTGCCTATCTAATTTATTAACCTTCTTCACTAAAGCTTTTGAGGCTGTTGATCACGATAAAGAATTCGATATTGTTTATTTAGACTTTTGTAAGGCTTTTGATAGAGTACCGCACCAGAGACTGTTAAAGAAAGTGGCAGCTCATGGCATTGGGGGAAAAGTGCTGTCATGGATTGAGTCATGGCTCACCAATAGGAAGAAGAGAGTGTGCATAAATGGGGTTAAATCCGAATGGGGACTTGTAACAAGTGGTGTTCCACAGGGATCAGTCTTAGGCCCATTGTTATTTATAATATATATCAATGACCTTGACGAGGGAATTACTAGTGATATGAGCAAATTCGCCGACGACACAAAGATAGGTAGGATAATTGATTCAAACATAGATGTCATAGAACTTCAGGAAGATTTAGACAAACTTAATTCGTGGTCAGAAAAGTGGCAGATGCAATTCAATGTAGTTAAATTCAAGGTTCTGAAGCTCGGGAGTGTCCATAACGAAAGCACTTATAAGTTAAATAACGTAGAACTTAGCCATACAGATTGTGAAAAGGACTTGGGGGTGATGGTAAGCTGCAACCTTAAACCAAGACAGCAATGCCTAAGCGTACTTAATAAAGCAAATAAATTACTGGGATTTATATCAAGAAGTGTTAGCAAAAGAAGTCCAGAGGTTATATTACAGCTTTATACATCATTAGTAAGGCCTCACCTAGATTATGCAGCTCAGTTTTGGTCTCCATATTACAGAATGGACATAAATTCGTTAGAAAACATTCAGCGTAGAATGACTAAATTAATACATAGCATTAGAAATCTTCCTTACAAAGAAAGATTGAAGACCCTTAAATTACATTCACTTGTAAGACGTAGAATGAGGGGAGACATGATCGAGGTATACAAGTGGAAAATGGGTATTAACAAAGGGGATATAAATAAGGTCTTGAAGATATCTCTTCAAGAGAGAACCCGCAATAATGGATTCAAGTTAGATAAGTTTAGATTTAGAAAGGATATAGGAAAGTATTGGTTTGGAAATAGGGTAGTTGATGAATGTAACAGTCTGCCTAGTAGGGTTATTGAAGTTAGGACCTTGGGTAGTTTCAAATTTAGGTTGGATAAATTCATGAGTGAGAGGGGTTGGATTTGAGTGGGACTCGCACATGAGTGGGTAGAATTGTCAAAGCTTATTTCTTGGGTAGCATTGAAAATTGGGTTGAGCAAATATTCTGTTAGTAGGACGGATTGTGAAGGACTTGCCTAGTATGGGCCAACAAGCCTGCTGCAGTGTTCCTCCTTTTTTATGTTCTTATGTTCTTATGTACACAAACTAATCATACAACAATATCACTATACAACACTATCATTACACAAACTAACAGTACAGAACACTAACACTGCACAACACTATCATTACACAACACTATCACTGATCATTTTCCTTTTGGTCCTTATCAGTTTCTTTTTGGTCCTCATCAGCTGCCTTTTTATCCTGATCAGTTTCCTTTTCATACTACACAACAATAACAGTATACAACACTTACACTACTATTTACTAACACTACACAAACTAACACTACACAACACTACACATCACTATCACTACACAAACTAAGAGTAAACAACACTTACACTTCACAACACACTCACTACAAAACACTATCACTTCACAACACTAAGAGTACACAACACTAATAGTAGACAACACTCTAACTTCACAAACTAATAGTACATAATACTTACACTACACAACACTATCATTACACAACACTAACAGTACACAACACTAACACTACTCAACACTGTCATTATACAACACTATCACTACACAACACTATCACTATACAACAGTTAACAATACATAAGAACATAAGAACATAAGAAAGGAGGAACACTGCAGCAGGCCTGTTGGCCCATACTAATAATTCTTTCTGGTAAATTGGATGACCTTAAGAAAAAGTATGGCAATCTGTAAAGAGAAATCTCCGGAATGAAAGTTGCTAATTTTCGATGTTGACTCTCAAAGGATGGCTTCTGATGTTTGGCTCGCTTACCGCTCTCCCAGAAGATAAGCAACCACATGGAATAAGTAACTATGTCTCTCACCCTTTTGGTAATGGCGACTCCATAATTGGACAGAGTGAAAAAGTGCTTGGGAGCTTGGTCTTGGTAAGTGCTTCCCTTTACAGTTGGAGATCTGAAGATTGATTTGTTTCCCTCTGTTGTAAGCCAGGGTCTTAGTACCTGTAAGCTAGGGTTCTCATAGTATCTGTAGCCCAGGGTCCCGTACCTGTAATCTAGTTTCCTGAGTATCCACATGACGGGAGTTAGCATGGTTGGTGCTGTTGTTTTCGCCCTTAGTATTAAGGCTAAGAACCTTTTGTCATTTTGTGAGTCCCTGCAGTCCTGGGACGAAGCATATCATTCTATTTGGTACTGTATAGTGAAAGGATACAAGTTTAGTGATGAAACTTTGGAACAGAACCGGCTTAGGTTCCTTAGTGTTCGTTGCAGATTAATGAAGACTACATTAATCTGTTCTGCAGCCTTGCTATGGGCATGGTTGGTTCAGCTACTGTTCTAGCTATTGGTGCTGGAGCCACTGTGCGATTTCTGCATGAAATCTTTGTAGAGCTGTTGTTCTTATTGTCTGTCTTGCAGACATTGAAGGTTGAGAAGCAAGACTTGTATTTGTTCCAGCCTTTATGGAAACAGTGTGTGGTATGAGATTATCACCTCCGTTCCTCCGGAACTAGTGTTCAGTGAAGAGGTGGAGAAAAAACTGTAAGGACTATTCTTAGAGAAGTCGGGGTGACACACTATTGTCACGGGTGATATGATAGTCACGGGTGACACTACACAGGATTCTTCAAAGGAATTTGCCTAAGGAAGTAGTAAAGGATGTCTAAATACTGTCAGACATTAACAAGTGTTCTTGACAGGATGGTTATGCCAGAAAAGTCACTGGTTGAGTCGGACTTGTCAGAGGAACCCTATGGCAAGCGACATGTGTTTTCTCGTATTGTTTACCTCATGTGTGAGCCAGCGATTGTTTTCCTGTCTGTTATTGTCTGAATCGTTGCTTCAGCAACTGGTGTTGTGACTCAGTTATGAAGACGCTTAGAGAAGCGGCTCGTCTGAACCTTAGACATGCTTTGAAAACTACGGTTTTCTCACCATATGGTCTCGTGCTGCTGCATTTCTTCTGAGTATCTCGCTTGGAACTCCTTCATCGCCTGGAAGAAGTCATTTTGGAGGTATTCATGTCCAGCAGACTGACATGAACGTAGAGACGCGACCGACACTTCAGGAAGAGCCAGATGCTCTTTGTATTTATTTAAGACGTCGTTGTTCGTGATGCCTGAGTATAGGTTTCACTCCCAGCATTAGTGTTTTCTGCATGCTTCCTGACACACTAGTCTCTATGCTACAAGCTAGTCCCTGAGCAGAAGTTGGTATACTTCTGACACACTAGCCTCTATAGTACAAACTAGTCCCTGAGCAGGAACCTGCCTTCGCCTCCTGACACACTAGCCTCTATGCTACAAGCTAGTCCCTGAGCAGAAGTTGGTATTCTTCTGACACACTAGCCTCTATAGTACAAGTTAGTCCCTGAGCAGGAGTCAGCATATACTTCTGACACACTAGCCTCTATATTACAAGCTAGTCCCTGAGCAAAAGTTGGTATACTTTTGACACTAGCCTCTATAGTACAAACTAGTCCCTGAGCAGGAGTCAGCTTATACTTTTGACACATTAGCCTCTATATTACAAGCTAGTCCCTGAGCAAAAGTTGGTATACTTTTGACACTAGCCCCTGTTTAATAAGCTAGTCCCTGAGCAGAAGTCTGCATCCGTCTGACATACTAGTCTGACAAACTAGTCCCTGAGCAGACGTCTGCTTATTTTTCCACTAAACTGGTGAGTATTGGAGCAGAATTTGATTGACGGTTCTGCCTTGTAAGTCTGGTGCGGATGACACTGGTGGAGCAGTGTCATGAGTACAAGTCAGCGCCCTTCTGACATACTAGCCTGACAAACTAGTCCCTGAGCAGAGGTCTGCTGGTACTTCCGCCAGATTGGTATATTGGTGAGTCTCTCTTGAGTAAGAAAATGGCTATATGCTGCATGTACATGAAAAGTTTCAGAATATTGAAGATATGAAGGTAAGGGCGTATGTGTGAGAGGCAACGCTGTCCCCACCTGGACTCGTCTTCTGTTAGTATTTCATCACCCTCGTCTGTGTTCATCGCTGTGTTGGCGCCGTGTTCTTGGTTGCCACGTACGCCACGGTTCAACAGTGTCTGGACCACAGTCTGTGGTCCGTTTGTATAAAAAGCTTCGGCAGTTGATGCTTAGCCGACTGTTCAAATCACCCTGACTGTTTCTCTGACTTCAGTATACTTCCTCGAGCTAGCGTTTTGATTGAACATGTGTTAATTATATGTTCACGATGTGTCTACTGTGTCGAGCTGACTCTCGCCGACTTCGTTTCACTGAAAGAGTTTAGACTGATCTAGTGACATGTTCATCGTGTATCTACTAGTGTTACCTTAGTGTTCGGCAAGCTGTTGCTGGTTAAAAAAAAAAAAAAAAAAAAAAAAAAAAAAAAAAACATCTGAAAAGAACTTCATGAGGTGGTGTCTGAGGTTACACCGCCTCTTTATTTTTCCGGTCTCGGAGCAGTGTGGTGAGCTCCCACTACCGGACCCATTCGCTTCTTCAGTGCTTTAGAAGAAAGTGCTGGTGTTGACTAGGCGACATTATTCATCTATGAAGCTAGTAAGTTACTCTGTAATGATAATCCTACGACTGACTCAAGACTTCTGCTGTTCCTGCTATGTTGAGTTGGACAAGATGCGGTGGACATCACCGCCAGTGGTCTGTTTCAACGTTTTACATTTGTACAAGACTTACCATGATGTTGAGGCTTACTATATGAGCCAGTCACCAAACTTGGCTTTGCTGACTTTGCTAAAAGAGGAGTTTACATCTCTTAAGTTTATAAATTTTTTGACAAATTTATTTGGATTATTCATTAATGATGTTCTTTTGTTTCTACAGTACGTATCCGGAAGTAGTGGATTGTCTCAACGGACCTTGCGAAGGAGTGCAGAGCTGCGATGCTACAACATGTATATTATGCAGCTGCCATCGCATCTTTGGCCGCTCCTCCACAAGCTCCGTGGACGATACTTCCTTACTATTAAAGTTCTTGGTGTGACCTGTGGTCGTGAGGGGGAGGTGTTACGGGACTCACCCTTACCCATCATTATATACTTGAGCATACGGCAGTAGAAAATGTCTATCATTATTATGAAAATAAGCGTTATATTGGAAAGTGGTATGTCTCCTGTACATCTAGGTAGGGTTTTATGTGACGTATAGTTAACTATCCATCCGCTCGTTAACAGGTCAGGAATTCCCGCCTTCCCACGTCATCGTACCCAATGAGGGGGGCCACCTGCTACACAGCTGTCAGTATCTATTCAGCGAGTCAGACCGAGAGACCGAGAGAGTATTCTGTAATCGAGACAGCAAGCAGTGATCTGTCGGTCATCAGTCAGATGTCATTCAGTCATCATCGAGTCAACAGTCAGTGATCAGTCAATGATCCGTCAGTGAACATTCAGTCCTCAGTGAGACTTTCATGGTGAGAACTGTCCTCTCACTTTTCCTGAGAAGCACCTTGGATTTATTCTTCTGACCTTTGTGAGGTTCCTGTGTGAGCCTCCATCACCTTGAGTGGTGTTCGTCTGTTGCCGCTCAAAGCAAGTGAGTGCACTGTAGTAAGTGAGACGCTGAGGTTCGTCTGTTGCCGCTCAAAGCAAGTGAGTGCACTGTAGTAAGTGAGACGCTGAGATTCGTCTCTGTTGCCGCTCAAAGCAAGTGAGTGCGCTGTAGTAAGTGAGACGCTGAGGTTCGTCTGTTGCTGCTCAAAGCAAGTGAGTGCGCTGTAGTAAGTGAGACGCTGAGATTCGTCTCTGTTGCCGCTCAAAGCAAGTGAGTGCGCTGTAGTAAGTGAGACGCTGAGGTTCGTCTCTGTTGCCGCTCAAAGCAAGTGAGTGAGCTGTAGTAAGTGAGACTTTGGAATATGTCTCTAATGGCGCTCACAGCAAGAGTGAGTGTTGTGCAGTTGTGGAGACTTTGGAATATGTCTCTAATGGCGCTCACATCAAGAGCGAGTGTGTTGCAACTGTGGAGACTTTGGAATATCTCTTATGGCGCTCGTAGTAAGAGAGCGTGTTTGCTGTATTGCTGAGGTTAGAGTTTTCCTTTAGATTTAGTAGACATGAGTTTGAGCGACAGTCTTAAAAGACGACCATGTGTATATCCTTGGAAACAGATTCATTGGAAAACTTCTTTAAGTGCGTAAACATTTCTATTCCATTTATTGCTCTGAAAGTGATTATTAATTAAGAGTGAATAGTCTACGTTCTAGATACATTACGGTGATAATGGATTAATAAGTGTTATGCTTTCAGACTCAGTGTGAAGAGTCAAGTTATATGTTAAGTGAATAGAACGTCTTGCAATTTTAGAGCCATTTAGTGTAATAGATGCAACAGTAGATTGAATGTTGCGCCCTTCATTAATAAGTGAGCTTAAGATAAACTTGTCTGTAAATATTGTTTCTTGGTGACATCATTTTAAATATTTTATATAAAGCTTTCTACAGATTATTAAGTTAATAAAAACCAGAAAGAATTATTGTGATTATTTCGTTCCTATTGCTCCCTTTTCATTTCTTTTGTAACTTGATGTTAAAGTCTTGTTACATTGTTACTGGCCTGGGCGGAACAGGCCCTAGAAAGGCCCAGGTTCGTAACAAATACTAACACTACATAACACTATCATTACACAACACTAACAGTACACAACACTAACACTACACAACACCATCATTACACAACACTATCACTACACAACACTGTCACTATATAACACTATCACTACACAACACTATCACTACACAACACTATCACTATACAACATTTAACACAACACAATAATATCAGTTCACATCACTATCAGTACCCAATACACTACACAACACTAATGCTACACAACACTATCACTACATAAGATGTTAGTCTTTTGTATTAATAGTGTTGTGTACACAAGACTAACATTACCAAAGACTAACACTACACAACACTATCACTACATAACACTATCACTACACAACACTTTCACTACACAACACTAACACTACAAAACACCATCACTACACAACACTAACACTACAAAACACTATCACTACACAGAACTATCTCAGCACAACACTATAACTAGACAACATTAACACTATACAAAACTATCAGTACACAAAACTATCACTATACAAACTATCAGTACACAACACTATCAGTACACAAAACTGTCACTAAACAACACGATCAGTACACAATGCTATCACTACACAACACTATCTCTTCACAACACTATCACTACCCAACACTATCACTACAAAACACTATCACAACAAACTAACAGTACACATCACTAACACTACACAACACAATCACTACACAAACTAACCATACACCAATATCACTATACAATACTATCATTACACAAACTAACAGTACAAAACACTAACACTACACAACACTATCATTACACAACACAATCACTGCAAAACACTAACACTACACAACATTATCAAAACACAACACTATCACTACACAACACTAACACTACACAATACAATCATTACACAACACTATTATTACACAACACAACAAAACACTATCCCTACACAACAGTACACAACAAAACACTGACAATACACAACACTAACACTACACATAACTAACAGTACTCAACACAAACATTACACAGCACTATCACTACACAACACTAACAGTACACAAAACTATCATTACACAACACTAACACTACATAATACTAACAACACACAACACAATCACTTCACAACACTATCACTACACAATAATATTACTACACAACACTATCACTATACAACACTATACTACAGAACACTAACACTACACAACACTATCACTACCCAACACTATCAATAAACAAAACT
>WNWK01041627.1:0-16362 GCA_009830355.1 Cherax destructor | reverse complement strand
TGCGTAGCATAACCCAATAAACGTACATGACACATCAGGGAACACAGGCCACGGTCGGCATCACCGGGTATCGTACATCCTGGGCGGCCCACTTCCTCGTGATAACAGGCAATGTCAACTTGACAAAAAACCGAGGCTCCGTTTAAGGATACCCCGTACAAATCTTTGTCCATAATCTTGTAGGTATCGAAGGATCGGGGAAAGAGGATTTTGCTGTTGTCCTAAAATGGTGCCTTGTAAAGTTCAACACAGACTGTGTTGATTCTACGGTCCCCAAACCCCCATTGTTGAGTTAAAATTTTCCCCCCAGAGAGCTACCAACAGAGAGTACCATCTGCACGAAAACTGAGTGGCGACGGGGTTTTTGACATTTAAACAGTTTGATCTTTAAATTAATTGGAGGGAGGGGGAAAAGGTTTTTTGTGCGAGGGGGTTATTCCGAAAGCATGCATTGAGAGTGTTAATAGGGGTGGAGACAAAAGTTTTTGAACTTGACGTGTGTTGGAATTGAGCAGGTAACATTTATGAAGGGATTCAGGGAAACCCGGGGACGAGTCCTGAAGGTGGGAAAATACAGTGCCTGCACTTTCGGAGGGGGGTTTGAGATATGCAGTTTGGAGTGACATCTTTTGCGTATCTGCGCTCCTCTGCAAATACAATGATTATAAATAACAAAAAAGGGACAATACCGTGACTGCATCAATACACAAATAACCCACACATAGAAAGAGAAGTTCCCGACGTTTCGGTCCGACTTGGACCATTTACAAAATCACACTAACAGAAAGGGAGAAGAGGGGGAATTTATAGGAGGCAGACAGGGACGGGTCAAAGATGCCGAGTTATTTTCATTATATATCCGGAAAATATCTGTCATTTAGAGATTAAAACTGCTTCTAGGAAATCCATTATCGACAACGGTTTTGAAAGATTGAAGACGAGTCCTTCTGAAGGTATTTCATAGAAACCTGCACATGCCAAGTGTTCCATGAACTTTCTCCTGGTTTTATCTTGTCAGGATTTAAAAAAATAAATGCATCAGATAAAGCTTACTGAAGTACGAAATAATTTCAGGAAGTTAATGAAAGACAAAAATCACAGATTTTGCCGACTGTGGAAAATAATTGCATGAAAATTTTGCAGTTTGGAAAAAAAAAAAAATTTATGCGAATTTTCAATTTTTCCTGGTTTTATTTTTTTACTTACATTCTACAGTACAACCTCTGTATTCTGATGTACCTTTATTCGTAAAGTTCATTATTGGGAAAAAAATCGAGAGAAAAAAGTAACGATATTCGCAAATGTCACTGTATAGGGAACTACGCTGCTTTATCAGCTTTTGTAATTCAATTGTTATGTTATTTGTTTAGTCCTCATAGTAGCAATTTTTAAGTTTTACTAACATTCTTGAAAAACTTGGAACTGCATAATTCAGAGCAATTTCTGGAGAATAACTCTTCTGATAGGCATCAAACTATCAGTATTGGTCCGATTTATTAAAAGAAAACTTTGCATTTACTTCATTCTGTCTAAATTTTAATTTGCCTATTTATAATAAATGCATTGTTTTCTTTGTAATAACTAGATAATACTTCAGATTATCTTCAAACACTCAGCACAGGAGTACAGCGTCTTAATGGGAAGTATTCTTGCTTTTGCAATGGGTACAGGTTAAGCCATTTTTCCAATATAATTTTAAAAAATGTATCTAGTTAGTCTTTCTTTAAAAATAAAACGAAATATTTTTTCAGAGAAGTAAAAAAATGTTATTTTCAACCCTTGGTGAACCATAAATAATTAAAGGCTCGTGGAACAACTGACGTGTGCAGTTGCAGTCTAATAATTTCTATGTAGACCATGAGTGATTTTGTTGTCCATGCGACAACCAAACCATCACTAAAGCAATGCCACCAACAGCAACACCACTACCAATTGCACACCACAACAACCAGCAGATTATTCCTACGTCATTACACCACACAACTCTAAAATATCACATAACCCATTCTGCCTGAGCACCAGTGACACACCTCCATTACTATCACCACCAATGCTATTTCTACCATCACCACCACCAACACCATTCTATGCTACCAATGCAAAAAGAAACAAAACATCAGCACCAATGTCACAACACAAGAGAGCCACCACAACAATAGCTTCAGCAGCAACTACACCTGTTACAACACCAACACTACCCTTACCCCCCACTATCTTCATCTCCACTATCACACCAACATCATACCACCATAATAACTAGTACTACACCACCACCTCTGCCTGGCCTTGAACTGAGCAGAGCCCGGAGAGGCCACTCACTCACCCTGGCCAGCTGGCTGCTGAGGCCCAGGCTAGAAACTGTAGAGTTATTAATCACCCTGACTACTATAATAACAACAAGCAGGAGACACAGGTGACCATAACACTGTCAGACTCAGCGCCAGGCAACATTGTGGTCGCCCATTACACGTTTATACTCTCTATAAACAACAGTCTGCAAAGTTAGTCCATGATTACGGTGCTTACTATATTACCAAGACAATATTCGATTTCTCACAAAGTTTCACCACTTTTTGCGAAATTACTGGATATTTATGAAACCAACTTGTCGGTATTTATTACCAAGGTTTATACCATTTATGAAACTACGCGTACAGTGTTACTTGGCTAAATAGAATAACTTTGATCAGAACATAATTCAAGCGTTTATCTTTTTTAACAGACCGACCGTCTACCAGCAGCAGGTCAGTAGGCGTGCTACAGTGTGTTCCCCCAGCAGCAGGAGGTCAGTAGGCGTGCTACAGTGTGTTCCTCCAGCAGCAGGAGGTCAGTAGGCGTGCTACAGTGTGTTCCTCCAGCAGGTCAGTAGGCGTGCTACAGTGTGTTCCTCCAGCAGCAGGAGGTCAGTAGGAGTGCTACAGTGTGTTCCTCCAGCAGCAGGAGGTCAGTAGGAGTGCTACAGTGTGTTCCTCTAGCAGGTCAGTAGGCGTGCTACAGTGTGTTCCTCCAGCAGCAAGGGGGTCAGTAGGCGTGCTACAGTGTGTTCCTCCAGCAGTAGGTCAGTAGGCGTTCTACAGAGTGTTCCTGAAGCAGGAGGTCAGTAGGCGTGCTACAGTGTGTTCCTCCAGCAGGAGGTCAGTAGGCGTGCTACAGTCCGTTCTTCCAGCAAGAGGTCAGTAGGCGTGCTACAGTGCGTTCCTCCAGCAGGTCAGTAGGCGTGCTACAGTGTGTTCCTCCAGCAGGAGGTCAGTAGGCGTGCTACAGTGCGTTCATCCAGCAGGTCAGTAGGCGTGCTACAGTGTGTTCCTCCAGCAGGAGGTCAGTAGGCGTGCTACAGTGCGTTCCTCCAGCAGGAGGTCAGTAGGCGTGCTACAGTGTGTTCCTCCAGCAGTAGGTCAGTAGGCGTGCTACAGTGTGTTCCTGAAGCAGGAGGTCAGTAGGCGTGCTACAGTGTGTTCCTCCAGCAGGAGGTCAGTAGGCGTGCTATAGTGTGTTCCTCCAACAGGAGGTCAGTAGGCGTGCTACAGTGTGTTCCTCCAGCAGGAGGTCAGTAGACGTGCTACAGTGTGTTCCTCCAGCAGGAGGTCAGTAGACGTGCTACAGTGTGTTCCTCCAGCAGGAGGTCAGTAGGCGTGCTACAGTGTGTTCCTCCAACAGCAGGTCAGTAGGCGTCTTACAGTGTGTTCCTCCAGCAGGAGGTCAGTAGACGTGCTACAGTGTGTTCCTCCAGCAGGAGGTCAGTAGACGTGCTACAGTGTGTTCCTCCAGCAGGAGGTCAGTAGACGTGCTACAGTGTGTTCCTCCAGCAGCAGGTCAGTAGGCGTCCTACAGTGTGTTTCTCCAGCAGGAGGTCAGTAGACGTGCTACAGTGTGTTCCTCCAGCAGGAGGTCATAAGGCGTGCTACAGTGTGTTCCTCCAACAGCAGGTCAGTAGGCGTCCTACAGTGTGTTCCTCCAGCAGGAGGTCAGTAGACGTGCTACAGTGTGTTCCTCCAGCAGGAGGTCAGTAGACGTGCTACAGTGTGTTCCTCCATCAGCAGGTCAGTAGGAGTGCTACAGTGTGTTCCTTCAGCAGGAGGTCATAAGGCGTGCTACAGTGTGTTCCTCCAACAGCAGGTCAGTAGGCGTCCTACAGTGTGTTCCTCCAGCAGGAGGTCAGTAGACGTGCTACAGTGTGTTCCTCCAGCAGGAGGTCAGTAGACGTGCTACAGTGTGTTCCTCCATCAGCAGGTCAGTAGGAGTGCTACAGTGTGTTCCTCCAGCAGGAGGTCAGTAGGCGTGCTACAGTGTGTTCCTCCAACAGCAGGTCAGTAGGCGTCCTACAGTGTGTTCCTCCAGCAGGAGGTCAGTAGACGTGCTACAGTGTGTTCCTCCAGCAGGAGGTCAGTAGAAGTGCTACAGTGTGTTCCTGAAGCAGGAGGTCAGTTGGCGTGCTACATTGTGTTCCTGAAGCAGGAGGTAAGTAGGCGTGCTACAGTGTGTTCTCCAGCAGGAGGTCAGTAGACGTGCTACAGTGTGTTCCTCCAGCAGGAGGTCAGTAGGCGTGCTACAGTATGTTCCTTCAACAGCATGAGGTCAGTAGGCGTGCTACAGTGTGTTCCTCCAGCAGGTCAGTAGGCGTGCTACAGTGTGTTCCTCCAGCAGCATGAGGTCAGCAGGCGTGCTACAGTGTGTTCCTCCAGCAGCATGTCAGTAGGCGTGCTACAGTGTGTTCCTCCAACAGAAGGTCAGTAGGCGTGCTACAGTGTGTTCCTCCAGCAGGAGGTCAGTAGACGTGCTACAGTGTGTTCCTCCATCAGTAGGTCAGTAGGAGTGCTACAGTGTGTTCCTCCAGCAGGAGGTTAGTAGGCGTGCTACAGTGTGTTCCTCCAACAGCAGGTCAGTAGGCGTCGTACAGTGTGTTCCTCCAGCAGGAGGTCAGTAGACGTGCTACAGTGTGTTCCTCCAGCAGGAGGTCAGTAGACGTGCTACAGTGTGTTCCTCCAGCAGGAGGTCAGTAGACGTGCTACAGTGTGTTCCTCCAGCAGCAGGTCAGTAGGCGTCCTACAGTGTGTTCCTCCAGCAGGAGGTCAGTAGACGTGCTACAGTGTGTTCCTGCAGTCTTATGTTCTCATGTTTCTCTAGAGAGTGTACGTTCAAGGCTCTCACTTTATTCTCGTTTAAATATTACTTATACAGTGGATTAATTTTGTCATGCTTCTCTGTATGTTTTCAAATTTATATCCTTTATGTAATAAGGAGCCAAAACTGAGCTGCATAATGCAAGTGATGCCTTACAAGTGATGTATAAAGCTGTAAAATAAGTTTTCGACTCTAGTAACGTATGCCTCTTGACATCAATCCAAGTAATCTGTTACCCTTGTAGCGCACACTTAGACACTGTTGTCTTGGCTTTATATATCAGCTTAGCATGACTTCAAAGTGTTTTTCACGTTCTGTATGATCAATCTCTACATCACCTAGTTTATAACTATTGATGTTATTTTTATTCCCAAGAATTACTACTTTACACTTTTCTTTGCACGGCATCTGACACTTTTCAGACTATGACATTAATTTGTTCAAATACTCCAGAAGTTCATTTTTTTCTTACTCCAAATCTATTATTCTGCCTATTTTTGTGTCATCAGCAAATTTACTCATGTCAGTTGTATTTCCTTTGTCAAAGTCATTAATGTAAATTATGAAGAACAATGGGCCGAAAACTGATGTGTTTGTAACGACGCTAGTGACTTGTTCCATTCACACTTGATCCCATCAATCCAAACTCTCTGCTTTTGGTTGGGCAGCCATAGATCAATCCATGTTAGAACTTTACCTACTGTACAATTAGCTGCCACTTTTCTTAACATTCTTGTCAATTACTCCATCGAAGGCCTTACTGATATCAAAATAAACAACATAATCTTTATCGTTGAACACTGCCTCAAATACTGTATTAAAGAATATTAGTAAATTTGTCAGGCAGAAACGACCTCATATGAATCTGTGATGAGACTCATTAAAAAAATTATGCTTATTCAGAAGGCTAATAATATTGGATAAAATTGATTCTCATAATTTTCCTGGTGTAGACGTCAGGCTTATTGGATGGTAATATGATGGAATGGACTTATACCTAGATTTAAAAATAGAAGTTACATTAGCCATCTTTTACATCAACATCCCAATACCAGTTTCGAATGATGCATTAAACAGGCTAGTTAGTGGCTGACTAAGTTCCCAATTGAATTCTTTAAATACCCTTGAAAACAGTTAGTCGGGGCCTACGGACTTATTTTGTTTTAGTTTGTCTAATCGTTTGATAATCCTATCCCACGTGACTGTAATATTACTTAATTTATTTTTACAGGGCCTGAATAATTATGAAATCAATCACAGGGAGATACTTGGCTGGCAGTTTATACCTCAGAGTGAAATGTTTGTCTGAAGTTTTATTTTCCATCTTTTAATGTAAATTACAATGTAAATTAGAGAGACTGTCAACTGATCTTAATGAAACTCACACAAGTTATACTTCAATAAAAGGACACATAGCTGATAATAGTATTTATAAATAATTAACTTTAAATTCCACTGAGTATTTAATATTTGTTAGTCTTAATTTAAAATACCTACTTTTTTCTAAACGGATGAAGAGATTTGGGTAAAAATGTACATGATGAAGGTTTAAACAGTTTTAATGTCTCTTGAGTTATTTCAGCTTAACAGCCCCATTTCATAGTGGTCCAGAATACAAAACATGATACTTCTAATTTTTATAAATATAATTTACAAATTATAGGTTACAGCTTCCTTTAAACTTATAAAGTATTCTCTATTTCATGAAATGAATGAGCATCATTGGTCTGAAGCCTATCAGAAGAGGTATTCCTTTTAATTTAATAGAAATATATTTCACAATTTACTTAATAATACTGACAAATTTACCAGCACACAAACTAGTCCTAATTGGTTCAGTCGTAGCTGTAAGATATGTAAGCTACATCAGCCATTAAATGTTCAAGCAGTTCAGAAAGGTAGACTCCATTTTATTTCAGAAAGTTGTTTTGTGCCACTATCATTGCAAACAGCTAACCGACTGATGGCGTGCTTGTTTCTTCAATAAACGACTCTACTTCAGTGAGAGCAGCCCTTAAAAATATTCAGAAGTTAGTTGCCAAGTACACAACTGATCTTGCTCCTGTCCTTACCCCTGGAAAATGTTCTTGTACAGCTGCTAAGTTAACAAACTTAGCAGAACCAGTCGATGATGTCAAAGTAATGGGGCATCATTCTGTTTGCTTTTCGTAGAGGATTCATTTATCTCTCCTCTTTCTTCAGACCAAAACCAAGTGTGGGTATGTGGTAGTGAATTTTGCCTATAATACTGATGAACGTTATAACGTTCCCTGCAGGTTACTTAGACTCACATCGACTTCAAGTGATTACCAGTCTGCTTCAGTTGGGCCTCGTTCATATTTATCAAAACAATTTTTGAACTACAAGTTTTAGTGTTACACTTTTTTCAATCTGATTTGGTTCGACGGTGTCTTTCCTCATCAGTGAAAAACTGTACTAGTTTTTCTTTTATGAAAACCATGAATATCAGGTTGTGACGCTTCTAATTTTTTTTTTTTATATTTTATTGAAACACAAGTATAACATATACAAAACTCGGTAAAATCCCATGAAGAAACCGGAAAAATACCTCCCGCACACATGGATGAAGCCGCAATCTCCTTAACCTCCCCCAAATATCCTTCCAAGCATAAAGAGGGTACACCCCTTCCACCCCTGCCACCTCCCGAGACCGCACCGCCTTCTCAAGAGTCCTGACCCTCATATGTGAAGGATCTCTAACAATAAGTAGGACCTGTAACATGTCCTCACATTCCCTTAAATCCCTCCCTCCCCACCACCTCCTTATATCCTCATGCAGAAGCCCTATCCCTCCCCATCCCCAACCACCCTCAGGTAACCCCGCTTCACATAAACACTCTTCAATCTGCATTCCAATGGAATCAACCCTAGCCCTCCTGGCGTAACGGGAGCGTAACCACCCCTTCGTAACCAATCACAACCCGATCCCCAAATAAAACGAAAAACCCTACGCAACAACTTCTGAACGTCCCCCTGCACCAACGGGTACAATGCCGCCACATGCCATATTTTACTATATAGCAACACGTTAACCACTATTACCCATTGGTGCAGCGTGAGATGTGACGGCCTCAAACCATCTAATCTACCCAACACCCTCTGTACTACACCCTCCGAATTAACCACCCTCGCTTCCCTCGCATCCCTCATATACACCACACCACAAATCTTCACCCGATCCACTAAACACCACCTTCCACAAGAACTCCCGCCCACCATCCCCTCCCAGTCCCCGAATCTCATGAATTTCGACTTATCCTCCTTTACATTCATACCCGTCGCTTCCCAAAACCTCAATGACCCTGCCCACACGCTCTAATCCCCCTCTCCACAAGAATCGTCGTGTCATCCACATAGCCCACTATACCAGGATTCCCAACACCCAGATCCCCCTTTCCCTGCCCCGAACAGACGCTTCTACAGCCCTATAAAATGGGTCCTGCAGGCATGCGAACAACAATTGAGACAGTGGGCAACCCTGACGTAAACCCTTCCCATCCTGACACGCTGCCCCACCCTCCCATTCAACTGCACACACATACTTGCTCCCCAGTACAAAGTACGTGCCCAACTCACCATCTCCTTACCAAACCCCTGCCACCTCATAATGCTCCACAACGCTTCACGTTCCACACTATCATACGCTGCCCTCCAATCCAGTGCTAACACCCCCTCCCTCCTTCTGCCTACTCTCAATAAACCCCGAATAACCCCATGCCCCACGTACATAGACCTTCCCGGCACCCCATATTGACTCCCAACAATAACCTTATCTAAGACCCTTTTCAATCGATTGCCTAATATTTTCGCAAATAACTTATAGTCCGCGCACATAAGGGAAATAGTCCTATAGTCCCTCACCGTCGTCTGACTAGTCCCCTTGGCACCATAACCACAATAGCCGTAGACTGTGAATCCCCCAAGACACCCCCTTCTTCATGACATTTAACAACTGCACTAAAAACCCCTTTAAAACCCCCAATGCTGTATATAAAAATCACTCGTAATCCGTCTATCCCTGGCGCCTTACCCCTGCTCATACCCATAAAGGGCCCTGTCCACACTTCATCCTCCACTATATCACCACTCAACCCTCCCTATCCCCCTCTCAAGTCCACATTGCACCCAACCACCCATATCCCTTAAAGCCTCCTCCTGCACCCTCCGCTCCTCATATACGACCCATACCACCCATCCACATACCGTCCCATGCCCTCTGTCGTAACCAACTCTTGCCCCACCCTATACCCTCCCAAGTCCTCATGCACACACAACCTTACAATTTCTGTCGCTCGACGCCTACATGCCTGCCCTCGCAGGACACATGCCGACGGCTTGTCACCCCATACCACCTCCTCTAACCCACCCGCCACCCTTGCAGCATCAAACCTTTCATTTTGCAAAACCCGAATTTTATCTTTCAACCCTCTATTTCCACAACAGGGTAACCCGCACTCCCACATCCTCTCCCATAACAATCCCTTAACTGTCCCTCCAAATACCTAATAAGTCCATACGCAAACTGATTATCCTCCCTCCCTGTCTAACATAGAAGTCCCTTATCTTGCCCTTAGCCACATTGTCCCACCAGAGCAACAAATCCCCATCCACACGCACCTCGGACCACAACCTGTCCCACAAACCCCAAACGTATCCCTCCCCATTCCCTCTTGAAGCAACCGGACATTTAATTTCCAATAACTCCCGTACCTGCGAGGCAACCCTCCCACCCCAAATCCACCAAAACCCCTGTGGTCCGAAAAACCACATCCAACACACCACCCTCCTCACTTCCGCTCTCCTAGTCACATATAACCGTCCAGCCGAGCAGCATAACCTCTCTCACAAACGTGTGCTCCACGTCCCATGCAGCACCCCCACATCCACCAACCCCACACCATGTAACAGATCCCCAGCAAAACCGAACAATACCCGCCCTTGGTTCCACGTCTCTACGACGTGTCACACAGTTCCAATCACCACCCACCACCGCAATCGCAGGTAGCGATCATAGGTGATAAACTAACACATCCCTCACAAAATCAGTCTTTACCCTACCATCCGCCTCCGCCGGACCATAAATACACACAAAGGACACCCGATCCTCCCCATGATCCATCCACCCGTATGACCCGCCCCTCCCCTCCCTCCTCACTGTGATGGACAACAAACGGGCTAGTCTCCCTATAATATCGCCACACCCCTTTCAATCTCAAGGAGTGTGCAGCGTAAACAGTGTATCCTTCAATCAGTAACTGACAACCATACTTGTGGTTATGTTCCTGTACAAAAACCACGTCTATACCATACCTCACCAAATACTCACGAAACCATTCACGCTTCATCTTATCACACAAACCATTAATATTCACGGTAAAGCACTTGAAACCGACAGAGGGGGTTTTCCCTTAGGCACTGGCACTTGCCGATCCCCTTTCCCCCGAGTGCCACCACGGTCACTCCCAGAGTCTCGGGAACCACCTTTCAAGAGTCTCTGTCCCTTGGGACCTCCAACATCACCCTCGCTACATCAGCCCACATCTTCTTACCCGGACGTTGCGCCGGTGTGAGCACGTCGTCCGTATCAGACTGGGCCGCTCTCTTCCGTGACGCACTTTCTTCCTCCATACCCACCTCCTGGAGGCCATCGAAGTGCACCTCCGCCTCCACGTGAAGCAGCCGTCCTGCGGCCGAGGCACTAGCCCCAGGGAGGCCACCCACCTCAGCTTCCCTGTCCCCCGCTGACTCCAAGGCAGCTGCAGGTTCGTCCACACACACCTGACCTGGGGTGCCCAAAAGGTCCTGCAACACCGTAGCAAACGCCTCCTCTGCTACCCTCTCATCAGCCGCCGATACTCCTCCCACGGCTCCAGGCTCCTGGACAGATGATTCCGGTACCCCTGGTAAGGTCGCACATCCATCCTCCAAAGATTCTGACCTGTCCACCTCAGCACTCCAACTTGCACCCGACATAGGGTTGTCCAACCCACGCTCCTCCGTACGATGCACCGAAGACTCTCGTTGATGTCCAACATCCTTTGGGCCCGTCCTTTTACCACACTGCACAGCCATATGGTCATAGGCCCCACACAACCTGCATGTACGACGTTGCCCCGCATAGGTAACCATGACTTGAGTCCTGAAGTCCTCCAACAGTATGTAGGAAGGGATGGGATGGCGTAACGTCATTTTTAACGTAAACGTTCCCTCCAGCAGACCTTGAAACATCCTTCCGACCACCTGCCCACCGTCGCCGTATGAACAGTTCCATATCTCTCAAAACTGTTCTCAAATCAGCCTCCGTCGCCTCAAATGGGCAATTACGGACCTTGACCCAAACGTAGTACCTGGATACGTCGGAAGACACACCGTTACTGCCGAATTCACATCCACAGGTACTTCCTGAAACCTGGCGACAATCCTCTCATACACATCGGCAGTACGAAGCTTAACGAAGAATCTATATGCACCATTTATAGCCACACCACACAAATCGTCATTCTCCAATCCGTAGACGTCGCGATAATGGTAGTCAGTAGAACAGAAGCATTCTGGCCCGACACAGCCCCACGAATCATCTAGATACACACAGTGTTAACTCGGCGACGACCCAACTGCGCCATGTTGTGAAAACAACAATGTCACAAGGCGCCGGTAGAGGCAGGCTAGTCGCACGTCCGCTCGACACCAGGTTGAGCGACGAAATGTACGTGCTTGTTTCTTCAATAAACGACTCTACTTCAGTGAGAGCAGCCCTTAAAATATTCAGAAGTTAGTGCCAAGTACACAACTGATCTTGCTCCTGTCCTTACCCCTGACACTGTTAACTTAGCAGAACCAGTCGATGATGTCAAAGTAATGGGGCATCATTCTGTTTGCTTTTCGTAGAGGATTCATTTATCTCTCCTCTTTCTTCAGACCAAAACCAAGTGTGGGTATGTGGTAGTGAATTTTGCCTATAATACTGATGAACGTTATAACGTTCCCTGCAGGTTACTTAGACTCACATCGACTTCAAGTGATTACCAGTCTGCTTCAGTTGGGCCTCGTTCATATTTATCAAAACAATTTTTGAACTACAAGTTTTAGTGTTACACTTTTTTCAATTTGATTTGTCGACGGTGTCTTTCTCATCAGTGAAAACTGTACTAGTTTTTCTTGTATGAAACCATGAATATCAGGTTGTGACGCTTCTAATTAACTCTTTTAAATTGTTATATCTGGTTATCAAACATCTTATACAGTAATTAGAGATCTGAAACTTTCAGTTTAGTTTCAAATTAGGCAGTTCCATTATTGCCATTATTTACGTTTGGCTTACGATAGTAAATGACAAAATGAAGTTATAATCCCATGGTCGTTTTATAAGGCAATTAGAAGACTACAGCTTTTCGTCAAAAATTTCTGTAATTGAGTGGAATACATCAGTAACTGTAAATTACAGCCATTTCCTTGAGTGTGTTAATTGTATTACTTAATTTCTCATATCTATTAATTGTCTTCTGTACATCCCCAACAACGTAAGCATTTTTATTTATAGATAATTTTGGCTATTGCTTATGCTGGAATCGACTCTCACATCGTTCCAACTTATCTCAGTTATTCAGTTAATAACATTACCAACTTCTCTCAGTTATTCTGTTAATAACGTTACCAACTTCTCTCAGTTATTCTGTTAATAACGTTACCAACTTCTCTCAGTTATTCTGTTGATAACGTTACCAACTTCTCTCAGTTATTCTGTTAACGTTACCAACTTCTCTCAGTTATTCAGTTGATAACGTTACCAACTTCTCTCAGTTATTCAGTTGACAATGTTACCAACTTCTCTCAGTTATTCAGTTGATAACGTTACTAACTTCTCTCAGTTATTCAGTTGATAACGTTACTAACTCTCTCAGTTATTCAGTTGACAATGTTACCAACTTCTCTCAGTTATTCAGTTGACAATGTTACCAACTTCTCTCAGTTATTCTGTAAATAACGTTACCAACTTCTCTCAGTTATTCTGTTAATAACGTTACCAACTTCTCTCAGTTATTCAGTTGATAACGTTACTAACTTCTCTCAGTTATTCAGTTGATAACGTTACTAACTTCTCTCAGTTATTCAGTTGACAATGTTACCAACTTCTCTTAGTTATTCAGTTGACAATGTTACCAACTTCTCTCAGTTATTCTGTAAATAACGTTACCAACTTCTCTCAGTTATTCTGTTAATAACGTTACCAACTTCTCTCAGTTATTCTGTTGATAACGTTACCAACTTCTCTCAGTTATTCTGTCGATAATGTTACCAACTTCTGACTCCTTCGGCTTCAAATTATCTGTTGCTAAAAGAAACTCAATAACTTCCATGCATCATCCTGTCAATCTTCTTCTCAACTAATTTATGTCGGTTTTCTAAATGATTTACATCAAATACATTTATTGATCACCTATCACAACATATATTGATCACCTATCACAACATATATTGATAACCTATCACAATATGTATTGATCACCTATCACAACATGTATTGATAACCTATCACAACATGTATTGGTTACCTATCAGAACACGTATTGATCACCTATCACAACATGTATTGATCACCGATAACAACATGAATTGATCACCTATCACATGTATTGATCACCTATCACATGTATTGATCACCTATCACATGTATTGATCACCTATCACAACATGTCTCGATCACCTATCACAACATGTATTGATCCCCTAACACAGCATGGATTGATCGCCTATCACAACATATATTGATAACCTATCACAATATGTATTGATCACCTATCACAACATGTATTGATCACCTATCACATGTATTGATCACCTATCACAACATGTATTGATGGCCTATCACAACATATATTGATATCCTATCACAACATGATTGGTCACCTATCACAACACGTATTGATCACCTATCACATGTATTGATCACCGATCACAACATGTATTGATCCCTATCACATGTATTGATAACCTATTACAACATGTATTGATCACCTATCACAAAATGTATTGATCACCTATCACAACATGTCTCGATCACCTATCACAGCATGTATTGATCCCCTATCACATGTATTGATAAGCTATCACAACATGTATTGATCGCCTATCACAACATGTATTGATCACCTATTACAACATGTATTGATCACCTATCACAAAATGTATTGATCACCTATCACAACATGTATTGATCATCTATCACATGTATTGATCACCTATCACAACATGTCTTGATCACCTGTCACATGTATTGATCGCCTATCGCAAAATGCATTGATCACCTATCACAACATATATTGATCGCCTGTCACATGTATTGATCACCTATCACAACATGTATTGATCACCTATCACAACATGTATTGATCACCTATAACAACATGTATTGATCACCTATCACAACATGTATTGATCGCCTATCACAACATGTATTGATCACCTATCACAAAATGTATTGATCACCTATTAAAAAATGTATTGATCACCTATCACAACATGTATTGATCACCATTCACAACATGTATTGATCACCTATCACAACACGTATTGATAAAACCTTTCACAACATGTATTGATCACCTATCACAACATGTATTTATCGCATATCACAATATGTGTCAATAGTGTACTGATCCTCCTATGTATTATACTTGTGTAGTATATCATGTACCATCTATTTTATAGTTAGGATCCCTTGCCTTGTGATGTCCAAGTCTCGGGATGTGTGCACTGTGCCTCAGGGATCTCCCCATTTCTACGACAGGCCTAGGTCCGAACAGGTATAGTGGGTTATTTCCCCTCGCAGACTCTGTCAATATACCAGTTATACGATTTGTGTCTTTCACTACGACCGTAATTATTGCTAGTACCCCCCCAATAAATGGTGGCAGGGTGGGATCGTAAATCTGACGATTACGGTGATATACGGAGATAAACTTCCCAAGCTGGGGGACATTTTGTGTGACCGTGTGTTGGGCCTACAGAGACGACGCAACCCCCAAACCCCGTGCATTCTCCACTCCTACAGGCCATTATCACTTGATCGAGAATCAAAACCTGGTCATCGTGGTTGTATACAAGCCTCCGGATACAAAGTCCCAACAATTCCAGGAACAGCTTCTGAAAATTGTCCACTGTCTGGAAAACCTTCTAGCCCTGCCCCCAACATCTTGCTCCTGGGGGACTTCAACCTAAGGAACCTAAAATGGAGGAATATTGCAAATAATGTGGTAGCAGAGATAACACCAGGAGGCAGCTCAGATGAAAACTCGCACACACACGAGCTTTTAAATCTCTGCACCAAATTCACCTTAAACCAGCAAATAATAGAGCCTACAAGATTGGAGAATACGCTGGACCTCATCTTCACTAACAATGATGATCTGATACAAAATGTCATCATATCAAAACGATATACTCAGATCACAACATAATAGAGGTCCAGAAAAGTATGAGGGGGCCCCAGATCGACAAAATGTGATCAGTCGGAGGAAGCCTTCTCCAATTTCAACTTCAATAACAAAAACATAAGGTGGGACCAAGTAAACCAAGTCCTAAATGATATAAACTGGGAAGATAGCCTAAGCATCACGGATCCTAACCTATGTCTAGAACAAATTAACTCTGTGGCACTGGGGGTTTGCTCAAGGCAAATTCCCTTAAGAAAAAAAAAGAAGATGTAAACTAGAAAGAGAGAGGCGCTTCTATACAGGCGAAGGCAAGGAATAACAGAGCGGCTACAAGAGGCCAATATATCTGAAATACGTAGGAGGCACTGGTCAGAGAAAAGCAAACATCGAATTAAAACTAAAGGAATCTTACAGTAATCAAGAAACGCGGAAGAAATAAAAGCCATAAATGAAATTGAAAGAAACCCAAAGTATTTCTCTTATGCCAAAACAAAGTCGAGAACAACATCCAGTATTGGGCCCCTACTAAAAAGAGATGGGTCCTAACAGATGACAGCAAGGAAATGAGTGAGTTACTAAAATCCCAGTATGACTCAGTTTTAGCGAGCCGCTAACCAGACAGAAAGTTGAAGACCTAAATGATTTTTTATGAGAGTGTCACAGAACCGGGGACGAAAGCCTATCTGACATTATCCTGACGCCACATGACTTCGAAAAGGCGATAAATGTTATGCCCATGCACTCCCTCTCCAGGCCCTGACTCATGGAACTCAGTGTTCATCAAGAA
>WNWK01041626.1:15000-16362 GCA_009830355.1 Cherax destructor | reverse complement strand
ATCTACTATCAGCTCCCCCAAACCAAAATTTTCCTACCTTTCACATTTAGCCCCCACAAACCATACTTTTAAAAATTTTTCCAAAACCCTCTACTAACTACTGTCTATTCCTACTCCCAGCTCTCAAATTACACTCCCCCCCCTACCCCCACCTGTTCACTTTTACCCCCAGCTCCTCCAACAACTGCCCAAAACTACTCCCCAGTTTTTACTCCCCTACTTTTCCACCTACACCACCCCCACCCCCACCCCGTCCACACTCCCACCAGCCCACCCCCACTGTCCACTTCTCCCACCAGCCCTCCCTACCACTGTCCACTTTACCAGCTCCCCCTCCCTTTTCCCCCTGCCCATTCTACTACCAGCCCCCACCACCACACCTTTCCACTTCTACCCCCAAGCTCCCCCATAATCCCTTTTCAACTCCACCAGCTCTCCCCAACCCCGCCCATTTACCCCCACCCTCCCCACCATACTTTTCCACACTACAAACCAGCCCCCAATTCCCATATTGTCCAACTACCATAGCCCCCCAACCCCCGTTTACGCAAACCCCAGCTCCCACATACCTTTCCACACTACCACCAGCCCCACCACCACACCGTCCACACTACCACCAGCCCCACCACCACACCGTCCACACTACCACCAGCCCCACCAACACACCGTCCACACTACCACCAGCCCCACCAACACACCGTCCACACTACCACCAGCCCCACCAACACACCGTCCACACTACCACCAGCCCCACCAACACACCGTCCACACTACCACCAGCCCCACCACCACACCGTCCACACTACCACCAGCCCCACCAACAGACCGTCCAAACCACCACCAGCCTCACCACCACACCGTCCACACTACCACCAGCCCCACCAACAAACCGTCCAAACCACCACCAGCCCCACCACCACACCGTCCACACCACCACCAGCCCCACCACCACACCATCCACACCACCACCAGCCCCACCACCACACCGTCCACACTACCACCAGCCCCACCAACACACCGTCCACACTACCACCAGCCCCATCAACAGACCGTCCAAACCACCATCAGCCCCACCACCACACCGTCCACACTACCACCAGCCCCACCAACATACCGTCCAAACCACCACCAGCCCCACCACCACACCGTCCACACCACCACAAACCCTACCACCACACCGTCCACACTACCACTAGCCTCACCACCACACCGTCCACACTACCACCAGCCCCAACAACAGACCGTCCAAACTACCACCAGCCCCACCACCACACCGTCCACACTACCACCAGCCCCACCAACACACCGTCCAAACCACCACAAGCCCCACCACCACACCGTCCACAAAACCACCAACCCCAC
>WNWK01041626.1:0-10000 GCA_009830355.1 Cherax destructor | reverse complement strand
GATCCTGAATACACTACATCACTTTCCAGACTATTGCCTTAGTGACAACTCTTTGACTGAAGAAATACTTCCTAACATCCCTGTGACTCATCTGAGTCTTCAACTTCCAACTGTGACCCCTTGTTGCTGTGTCTCATCTCTGGAACATCCTGTCTCTGTCGACCTTGTCGATTCCTCTCAGTATTTTATTTGTCGTTATCATATCCCCCCTATCTCTCCTGTTCTCCGGTCGATTTCCCTTAACTTCTCCTCGTAGGACATGCCCTTTAGCTCTGGGACTAGCCTCGTTGCAAACCTTTGCACTTTCTCTAATTTCCTGACGTGCTTGGCCAGGTGTGGGTTCCAAACTGGTGCTGCATACTCCAATATGGGCCTGACGTACACGGTATATAGGGTCCTGAACGATTCTTTACTGAGATGTGGGAATGCTATCCTTAGGTTTGCTAGGTACCCATTTGCTGCAGCAGTTATTTGGTTGATGTGCTCAGTATTATACTCACCATATGATCCTTTTCCTTGAGTAAGGTTTGTAGTCTTTGCCCCCCTAAACTGTACTCTGTCTGCGGTCTTCTTTGTCCTTCCCTAATCTTCTTGGTAGGGTTAAACTCCAGGAGCCGGTTTCTGAACCACGCATGTAGTCTGTCCAGAATCCTTTGTAGTCCTGCCTGGTCCTCCTCCGATTGAATTCTCCTCACTAACTTCACATCGTCTGTAAACAGGGATACTTCTGAGTCTATTCCTTCCGTCAAGTCATTTGCATATAGACTGACCCCTGTGGAACCCCGCTCGTCACAGGCGCCCACTCGGACACCTCGTCACGTACCATAACTCGCTGTTGTCTACCTGTCAGGTATTCTCTGATCCATTTCAGTTCCTTTCCTGTTATACCTGCCTGGTCCTCCAGCTTTTGCATTCATCTCTAGTGTGGAACTGTGTCAAAAGCCTTCTTACAGTCCAAGAAAATGCAGTCAACCCACCCATCTTTCTCTTGTCTTACTGTTGTCATTCTGTCATAGAACTCCAGTAGGTTTGTGACACAGGATTTCCCGTCCCTGAATCCGTGCTGGTTGTCACTGATAACGTTAATCCTTTCTAGGTGATCCACCACTCTTCTCCTGATAATTTTCTCTATGACTTTGCATACTATACATGTCAATGACACTGGTCTGTAGTTTAGTGCTGCGTGTCTATCTCCTTTTTAAAAACTGGGACTACATTTGCTGTCTTCCATACCTTAGGTAGTCGACCTGTTTCGATAGATGTGTTGAAGATTGTTGTTAGTTGTACACAGAGCGCCTCTACACCCTCTCTCAGGACCCATGGAGAGACATTGTCCGGCCCCATCGCCTTTGAGGTATCTAGCTCGCTTAACAGCCTCTTCACCTCCTCGGTTGTATGTATTGTGACCAGCACTTGATGGTGCACCCCACCTCTCCGTCTTTCTGGGGTTCCTTCTGTCTCCTCTATGAATACTTCTTTGAAGTTTATGTTGAGTTCCTCACATACTTCTTGTTCGTTTCTTGTGATGTCCCCTCCTACTTTCATCAGCCTGATTACCTGGGCCTTCACTGTTGTTTTCCTCCTGATGTGACTGTACAACAGCTTCGGGTCGGACTTGGCCTTCGCTGCTCTGTCATTATCATACTGTCGTTTAGCTTCCCTCCTTACCTGAGCATGTTCATATCTGGCTCTACGACTGCTCTTCTTATTCTCCTGGATCCTTTGTCTTCTATACCTCTTCCATTATCTAGCACACTTTATTTTGGCCTCTCTACACGTTTGGGTGAACCAAGGGCTCGTCCTGATATTCTCGTTATTTCTGTTGCCCTTGGGTACAAACCTCTCCTCAGCTTCCTTGCATATTGTTGTCACATATTCCATCATCTCATTTACTGATCTCCCTGCCAATTCTCTGTCCCACTGAACCTCATGCAGGAAATTCCTCATGCCTGTGTAGTCCCTCTCATGTAGTTTGGCTTCATTCGTCCTGCCCTTCCTGCTTCCTCGCCACTTGGTTTTCCAGTGTGTGTGTGCGCTTGCATTTTTGTTGTTAGTTTACAAAGTTCTAGTAAGAAATTGATCAATATCCAATTTAAATGCCTGATCAGCTGGGTTGTAGACCTGCGAGCAGTAACAGCTTGGTTGACCAGGCATTCATCAGCGTATCGTGGCACCAGGCTACACTGAAAGTGTTGAAGAACCCTCGAAACTGGTCATAGGAATTTCATAGGTAACGTAACGTGCTTGTGTTTTTATGTTTTGTGTACGTGTACGAGATGTACTCACCGATTTGTATTTGTTGGGGTCGAGTCTCAGCTTCTCTTCCTTCCACTACTATCGGTGGATGTTTTAGGGTGGTTAATTGAGTGTGAAGCCTATCGACTACAATACATTTATCAATGTAATGGTAAAAGGTATTCTCTATACCTAGATACCATAGTGATGCTGTGTCTCTGGCAAGTCTTATGGGTATGACTTGCTTCCGCTAGTGCGCCCCGCCCTCATGTGACTACGTCGTCAACTGCTGCATCTCTTCCCTTCTTGTCTCCAATAAAAATCTCTGACCTCATGCATTTATACTATTTTGATTTCTCCAGGTGTGCAGGAGATATATCTCTCAGTAAAGACACCGAGGTGTTGCATGTGTCTTATACCTCATGCAGCTGGTATGTACCTTATACAGGTGGTCAACCTCCCTCTGTGTTGTGGTGTCATTCATGTTGATGTGTCACTCATGTTGATGTGTCACTCATGTTTCTGCGTCTCATGTTGCTGTTGTGTCTAATGTTGTTGTTGCAACCCTGTAGTTGTTGAATTTTATGTTATTGTATCTCGTGTTGCTGTTGTTGTATTTCATGTTGTTGTTGTATTTCATGTTGTTGTATTTCATGTTGTTGTTGTATTTCATGTTGTTGTTGTATTTCATGTTGTTGTTGTATTTCATGTTGTATCTCATGTTGCAGTTGTTGTATTTCATGTTGTTGTTGTATCTTATGTTGTTCCATCTCATGTTATTGTATCTCATGTTGTTGTATTTAATGTTGTTGTATCTAATGTTATTGTATTTCATGTTGTTGTTGTATATCATGTTATTGTATTTCATGTTGTATCTCATGTTGTTGTATCTCATATTGTTATTGTATCCCATGTTGTTGTTGTATCTCATGTTGTTGTATCTTATGTTTCCGTTTCACGTTCCTGTCTCTCTCATGTTCCTGTCCCTCTCATGTTCCTGTCTCTCTCATGCTCCTGTCTCTATCATGCTCCTGTCTCTCTCATGCTCCTGTCTCTCTCATGTTCCTGTCTCTCTCATGTTCCTGTCTCTCTCATGTTCCTGTCTCTCTCATGTTCCTGTCTCTCTCATGTTCCTGTCTCTCTCATGATCCTGTCTCTCTCATGTTCCTGTCTCTCTCATGTTCCTGTCTCATCTCATGTTCCTGTCTCATGTTAATGTCTCTCTCATGCTCCTGTCCCTCTCATGCTCCTGTCTTTCTCATGCTCCTGTCTCTCTCATGCTCCTGTCTCTCTCATGTTCTTGTCTCTCTAATGCTCCTGTCTCTCTCATGGTCCTGTCTCTATCATGTTAATGTTTCTCTCATGCTCCTGTCTCTCTCATGCTTCTGTCTCTCTCATGCTCCTGTCTCTCTCATGCTCCTGTCTCTCTCATGCTCCTGTCTCTCTTATGCTCCTATCTCTCTCATGCTCCTTCTCTCTCATGCTCCTGTCTCTCTTATGCTCCTTCTCTCATGCTCCTCTTTCTCTCATGTCCTGTCTCTTCATGCTCTGTTTCTCTCATGCTGTCTCTCTCATGCTCCTGTCTCTCTCATGTTCCTGTCTCTCTCATGTTCCTGTTTCATGTTAATGTCTCTCTCATGCTCCTGTCCCTCTCATGCTCCTGTCTCTCTCATGTTCCTGTCCATGCTCCTGTCTCTCTCATGCTCCTGTCTCTCTTATGCTCCTGTCTCTCTCATGGTCCTGTCTCTCTCATGTTCCTGTCTCTCTCATGCTCCTGTCTCTCTCATGGTTCTGTCTCTTTCATGTTAATGTCTCTTTCATGCTCCTGTCTCTCTCATGCTCCTGTCTTTCTCATGCTCCTGTCTCTTTCATGTTAATGTCTCTCTCATGCTCCTGTCTCTCTCATGTTAATGTCTCATGCTCCTGTCTCTCTCATGTTAATGTCTCTCTCATGCTCCTGTGTCTCTCATGTTCTTGTCTCTCTCATGTTCCTGTCTCTCACATGCTCCTGTCTCTCTCATCCTCCTGTCTTTTTCATGTTAATGTCTCTCTCATGCTCCTGTCTCTCGTGCTCATGTCTCTATCATGTTAATGTCTCTCTCATGCTCCTGTCTTTCTCATGTTCCTGTCTCTCTCATGTTAATGCCTCTCTCATGTTAATGTCTCTCTCATGCTCCTTTCTCTCTCATGTTAATGTCTCTCTCATGCTCCTGTCTCTCTCATGCTCCTGTCTCTTTCATGTTAATGTCTCTCTCATGCTCCTGTCTCTTTCATGTTAATGTCTCTCTCATGCTCCTGTCTCTTTCATGTTAATGTCTCTCTCATGCTCCTGTCTCTCTCATGCTCATGTCTCTATCATGTTAATGTCTCTCTCATGCTCCTGTCTTTCTCATGTTCCTGTCTCTCTCATGTTAATGCCTCTCTCATGTTAATGTCTCTCTCATGCTCCTGTCTCTCTCATGTTAATGTCTCTCTCATGCTCCTGTCTCTCTCATGCTCCTGTCTCTCTCATGTTAAGGTCTCTCTCATGCTCCTGTCTCTCTCATGTTCCTGTCTCTATCATGTTAATGTCTCTCTCATGCTCTTGTCTCTTTCATGCTCCTGTCTCTCTCATGCTCCTGTCTCTCTCATGTTAATGTCTCTCTCATGTTAATGTCTCTCTCATGCTCCTGTCTCTCTCATGTTAATGTCTCTCTCATGCTCCTGTCTCTCTCATGTTAATGTCTCTCTCATGCTCCTGTCTCTCTCATGTTAATGTCTCTCTCATGCTCCTGTCTCTCTCATGTTAATGTCTCTCTCATGCTCCTGTCTCTCTCATGTTAATGTCTCTCTCATGCTCCTGTCTCTCTCATGTTAATGTCTCTCTCATGCTCCTGTCTCTCTCATGTTAATGTCTCTCTCATGCTCCTGTCTCTCTCATGTTAATGTCTCTCTCATGCTCCTGTCTCTCTCATGTTAATGTCTCTCTCATGTTAATGTGCAGTTAAGAGGAGGTGGCTCAGTAAGGAATCCGTATCAGGTATTTAAAGTCTAAACAATACATTAAATCTCGGGTTAAAAACCATAAATAGAAACGACATTTAAGGTGAACGCCAGTGTGAACATGGCAGAGAACTGAAGAATAGATTGAACATACACCAGCCATGTTCTTTGTTAAACGAGGCCGTTTAAGTGTGCATTGTTTTTCATTATATCCTAAACCCTTGTGAGTCTTTCAGCTCCTAAAGTTGTGGAGGCTCTGCCCTCTCTCCGCTTATCGAAAAACGATGTCTCTACAGTTTGCCTTGATGGTTGTATTTCTTTTTTCTCTCAGGAGAAATGTGAACATTTCTACTAACGCGGGACTGTGTCATGTGATGAGCACCTCTCATGTCCTTTCGATTATTTGACCTAAGCTCTGCGATGAGACAAAAAGGACCACTTGTTCGTGTTTATACATTGTAAGTCTTCCACCACACGAACATCCCAGAAGGATATAAAAATAAGAAACCAAGAGTAAACCAAGGTAAACCAAGAGTAAACCAAGGTAAACCGCAAAACACCCACGTGTGGGTTGAGATTAGATTGACATAAGCCAGGTCTTGCGACCCAGAAATAATGGTAACACAATTATTATACTGTACCGATAATTTGACGAGTGAGACACGTGGGCACCATGACACTAGTAGACAATAGAAGATGAGGTAATAAGTCCCTCAGCCTAGATGAAGGGGGGTAGGGAGATGATGCTTAAATGATGATGCTTAAATATGTTGCACATATTTTTTTATCAACCAAAATTAAGCCTGGACTAATGGTAGGTTGAGGGTGGGTCAAGTGACGTGAGATGCAACAGACTTTAGAGTGAAACAAGGTGTGATATTGGACAGCCTCAGACATGGGAGAACTCTCACATATAAGACTGACCTTAGCGAGAAGAAATAGACGGACAACAGACAAAAAAGAGAGAGAGAGCAAAAAGCGGTGAGATAAACAGTTCAGTTCCACGGTTGAGCTTTGGTAAAGACTGCGACAACAGTGATTTTTACAGCAGTGACTCTGTAAGTACCAAGCGGCGGTGACTTTGTAGGCACCAAGCAACAGTGACTTTGTAAGTACCAAGCAGCAGTGACTGTAAGTACCAAACAGCAGTGACTCTGTAAGTACGAAACAGCAGTGACCTTATAAGTACCAAGCAACAGTGACTGTAAGTACCAAGCAGTAGTGACTTTGAAAGTACCAAGCAGCAGTGACTGTAAGTACCAAGCAGCAGTGAATGTACCAAGCAGAGGTGAATGTAAGTACCAAGCAGTAGTGACTTTGAAAGTACCAAGCAGCAGTGAATGTAAGTACCAAGCAGCAGTGAATGTAAGTACCAATCAGTAGTGAAATTGTAAGTACCAAGCAGCAGTGAATGTAAGTTCTAAGCAACAGTGACCTTGTAAGTACCAAACAGCAATGAATGTAAGTACCAAGCAGCAGTGAATGTAAGTACCAAGCAGCAGTGAATGTAAGTACCAAGCAGCAGTGAATGTAAGTACCAAGCAGCAGTGACTGTAAGTACCAAGCAGCAGTGAATGAAAGTACCAAGCAACAATGACTAAGTGCCAAGCAGCAGTGACTGTAAGTACAAAGCAGCAGTGACTGTAAGTACCTAGCAGCAGTGACCTTGTAAGTACCAAGCAGCAGTGACTGGAAGTACCAAATATAGCAGTGGCTCTGAAAGTACCAAGCGGCGGTGACTTTGTAGGTACCAAGCAACAGTGACTTTGAAAGTACCAAGCAGCAGTGACTGTAAGTACCAAACAGTAGTGACTCTGTAGGTACCAAGCAGCAGTGACCTTGTAAGTACCAAGCAGCAGTGACTCTGCAAGCACTAAACAGCAATGACTCTTGTAAGTATCAAGCAGTAGTGACTATAAATACCAAGCAGCAGTGAATGTAAGTACCAAGCAGCAGTGAATGTAATTACCAAGCAGCAGTGAATGTAAGTTCCAAGCAGCAGTAAATGTAAGTACCAAGCAGCAGTAAATGTAAGTACCAAGCAGCAGTGAATGTAAGTACCAAGCAGCAGTGAATGTAAGTACCAAGCAGCAGTGAATGTAAGTACCAAGCAGCAGTGAATGTAAGTACCAAGCAGCAGTAAATGTAAGTACCAAGCAGCAGTGAATGTAAGTACCAAGCAACAGTGACTAAGTACCAAGCAGCAGTGTCTGTAAGTACCAAGCAGCTTTGAATGTAAGTACCAAGCAGCAGAGAATGTAAGTACCAAGCAACAGTTACTAAGTACCAAGCAGCAGTGACTGTAAGTACCAAGGAGCAGTGACTGTAAGTACCAAGCAGCAGTGACTGTAAGTACCAAGCAGCTTACTCCCGTCATAACTTTTCCAGGTCCAGGTGTGCAGTTAATCTGGGCTCAGTGAATACATCAATATATATATATATATATTTTTTATTTTATTTTATTAACACATCGGCCGATTCCCACCAAGGCAGGGTGGCCCGAAAAAGAAAAACTTTCATCATCATTCACTCCATCACTGTCTTGCCAGAAGGGTGCTTTACACTACAGTTATAAAACTGCAACATTTACACCCTCCTTCAGAGTGCCGGCACTGTACTTCCCATCTCCAGAACTCAAGTCCGGCCTGCCGGTTTCCCTGAATCCCTTCATAAATGTTACTTTGCTCACACTCCAACAGCACGTCAAGTATTAAAAACCATATGCCTCCATTCACTCCTATCAAACACGCTCACACATGCTTGCTGGAAATCCAAGCCCCTCGCACACAAAACTTCCTTTACCCCTCCTCCAACCTTTCCTAGGCCGACCCCTACCCCGCCTTCCCTCCACTACAGATTTATACACTCTCGAAGTCACTCTGTCTCGTTCCATTCTCTCTACATGTCCAAACCACCTCAACAACCCCTCCTCAGCTCTCTGGACAATCGTTTTGGTAATCCCGCACCTCCTCCTAATTTCCAAACTCCGAATTCTCTGCATTATATTCACACCACACATTGACCTCAGACATGACATCTCCACTGCCTCCAGCCTTCTCCTCGTTGCAACATTCATCACCCATGCTTCACACCCATATAAGAGCGTTGGTATAACTATACTCTCATACATTCCCCCTTTACTTCCATGGACAAGGTTCTTTGTCTCCACAGACTCGAAGTGCTCCACTCACCCTTTTCCCCTCATCAATTCTATGATTCACCTCATCCTTCATAGACCCATCCGCCGACATGTCCACTCCCAAATATCTGAATACATTCACCTCCTCCATACTCTCTCCCTCCAATCTGATATCCAATCTTTCGTCACCTATTCTTTTTGTTATCCTCATCACCTTACTCTTTCCTATATTCACTTTCAATTTTCTTCTTTTACACACCCTACCAAATTCATCCACCAACCTCTGCAGCTTCTCTTCAGAATCTCCCAAAAGCACAGTGTCATCAGCAAAAAGCAACTGTGACAACTCCCACTTTGTATTTGCTTCTTTATCTTTTAGCCTAACACCTCTTGCCAAGACCCTCGCATTCACTTCTCTTACAACCCCATCTATAAATATATTGAACAACCACGGTGACATCACACATCCTTGTCTAAGGCCCACTTTTACTGGGAAATAGTCCCTTCCCTCCTACACACTCTAACCTGAGCCTCACTATCCTCATAAAAACTCTTCACTGCTTTCAGTAACCTTCCTCCTATTCCATACACCTGCAACATCTGCCACATTGCCCCCTATCTACCCTATCATACGCCTTTTCCAAATCCATAAATGCCACAAAACATCTTTACCCCTATCCAAATACTGTTCACCTATATGTTTCACTGTAAACACTTGGTCTACACACCCCTACCCTTCCTAAAGCCCCCTTGTTCATCTGCTATCCTGCTTTCTGTTTTACTCTTAATTCTTTCAATAATAACTCTACCATACACTTTACCAGGTACACTCAACAGACTTATTCCCCTATAATTTTTGCACTCTCTTTTGTCCCCTTTGCCTTTATACAAAGGAACAATACACGCTCTCTGCCAATCCCTAGGTACCTTACCCTCTTCCATACATTTATTAAAAAATAGCACCAACCACTCCAAAATTATATCCCCACCTGCTTTTAACATTTCTATCTTTATCCCATCAATCCCAGCTGCTTACCCTTTCATTCTACCCACTGCCTCACGAACTTCCCCTACACCCACAACTGGCTCTTCCACACTCCTACAAGATGTTATTCCTCCTTGCCCTACACACGAAATCATATCATATATATATATATATATATATATATATATATATATATATATATATATATATATATATATATATATATATATATATTTTTAAAGCATGGCGCAACCTGCTCCTGTTTGGCAATGTTTGTCTTGCAGTTCCTGAAAGACGAGGCAAACTGCTAACCACATCAGTCATCAAGGCAGTGCGCAACTACCCAAGAACAGATAATTGTGTCCCTCTGCCCCACCATCGCATTAATCACAGAGGTAGACCCAAGAAAAACTCCACTGAAAACGAGAAAATTTGCGCACAGGTTAGCAAAAAAATCGAAGAAGGCAACACAGTGGGAGCAATCAGAATAATTACAAGTGACGACACTGTAGCTCCCAAAGATGAGACCACAGCTCAAGCACTAAGAGACAAGCATCCGACAAGGGACACCATAGCCATCAACAACAACCCTGAAGGAGACCCCATCACTGAACAATTAATTTTGCCAGAATCAGAAGTCTATAAGGCGATAGTGTCAT
>WNWK01041625.1:0-16363 GCA_009830355.1 Cherax destructor | reverse complement strand
TTACTCTTTTCCTACTTTTTATTATTTTTTTATGTTTTTTCTTAATACTTATAATAATACAATGTTTATCATATCTTATAACTGATCTCTGAGAACAGTACACAAGTACCACACAAGAACAGTACAGCAGTACACAAGTACCACACAAGAACAGTACAGCAGTACACAAGTACCACACAAGAACAGTACAGCAGTACACAAGTACCACACAAGAACAGTACAGCAGTACACAAGTACCACACAAGAACAGTACAGCAGTACACAAGTACCACACAAGAACAGTACAATAAAATGAGGAAAGAATAGAGCAAGATAATAATACATAAAACAGCAGTATTGAATACATTAAGACAGAGTTGTACTGGCCAGGTTGTAACATCCACACCAGTGATCCCTTTTGTCGAGAGGTTGACTCTCCCAGTGTGTACATCTTATTTTCTTTCCCTAGTTTTCTTTGTTGTATTTATGAATATTTTTGTCAATATAGTGAAGGTGAGAGAAATGAGGACATGAAAAAATAAAAAGTTAGAGAGACAATAATTGTTTAATAATTCATAAGAGTGTTTTTTTCCTATATCTACAAAATACAATGTAATAGCATTCTCCATTCCAATTATTCAGAATTCTATTAAAATATATAATATAATTTAAATATAATTTTAGCAGCTGTGTGAGAAAGTACAGATATGTGCATATATGTCAGTGACAGGGATTGAATAATATGTATTGTAGATGTGCTGGGGAAATTGTGTTTATATATATATATATATATATATATATATATATATATATATATATATATATATATATATATATTTTATTTATTTATTAACACATCGGCTGATTCCCACCAAGGCAGGGTGGCCGAAAAGAAAAACTTTCATCATCATTCACTCCATCACTGTCTTGCCAGAAGGGTGCTTTACACTACAGTTATAAAACTGCAACATTAACACCCTCCTTCAGAGTGCCGGCACTGTACTTCCCATCTCCAGAACTCAAGTCCGGCCTGCCGGTTTCCTGAATCCCTTCATAAATGTTACTTTGCTCACACTCCAACAGCACGTCAAGTATTAAAAACCATATGCCTCCATTCACTCTTATCAAATACGCTCACACATGCTTGCTGGAAGTCCAAGCCCTCGCACACAAAACTTCCTTTACCCCCTCCCTCCAACCTTTCCTAGGCCGACCCCTACCCCGCCTTCCCTCCACTACAGATTTATACACCCCGAAGTCACTCTGTCTCGTTCCATTCTCTCTACATGTCCAAACCACCTCAACAACCCCTCCTCAGCTCTCTGGACAATCGTTTTGGTAATCCCGCACCTCCTCCTAATTTCCAAACTCCGAATTCTCTGCATTATATTCACACCACACATTGACCTCAGACATGACATCTCCCCTGCCTCCAGCCTTCTCCTCGTTGCAACATTCATCACCCATACTTCACACCCATATAAGAGCGTTGGTATAACTATACTCTCATACATTCCCTCTTTACTTCCATGGACAAGGTTCTTTGTCTCCACAGACTCCGAAGTGCTCCACTCACCCTTTTCCCTCATCAATTCTATGATTCACCTCATCCTTCATAGACCCATCTGCCGACATGTCCACTCCCAAATATCTGAATACATTCACCTCCTCCATACTCTCTCCTCCAATCTGATATCCAATCTTTCATCACCTATTCTTTTTGTTATCCTCATCACCTTACTCTTTCCTATATTCACTTTCAATTTTCTTCTTTTACACACCCTACCAAATTCATCCACCAACCTCTGCAGCTTCTCTTCAGAATCTCCCAAAGCACAGTGTCATCAGCAAAAAGCAACTGTGACAACTCCCACTTTGTATTTGCTTCTTTATCTTTTAGCCCAACACCTCTTGCCAAGACCCTCGCATTCACTTCTCTTACAACCCCATCTATAAATATATTGAACAACCACGGTGACATCACACATCCTTGTCTAAGGCCCACTTTTACTGGGAAATAGTCCCTTCCTCCTACACACTCTAACCTGAGCCTCACTATCCTCATAAAAACTCTTCACTGCTTTCAGTAACCTTCCTCCTATTCCATACACCTGCAACATCTGCCACATTGCCCCCTATCTACCCTATCATACGCCTTTTCCAAATCCATAAATGCCACAAAACATCTTTACCCTTATCCAAATACTGTTCACCTATATGTTTCACTGTAAACACTTGGTCTACACACCCCTACCTTTCCTAAAGCCCCTTGTTCATCTGCTATCCTGCTTTCTGTTTTACTCTTAATTCTTTCAATAATAACTCTACCATACACTTTACCAGGTACACTCAACAGACTTATTCCCTATAATTTTGGCACTCTCTTTTGTCCCCTTTGCCTTTATACAAAGGAACAATACACGCTCTCTGCCAATCCTTAGGTACCTTACCCTCTTCCATACATTTATTAAATAATAGCACCAACCACTCCAAAATTATATCCCCACCTGCTTTTAACATTTCTATCTTTATCCCATCAATCCCAGCTGCCTTACCCCTTTCATTCTACCCACTGCCTCACGAACTTCCCTACACCCACAACTGGCTCTTCCACACTCCTACAAGATGTTATTCCTCCTTGCCCTACACACGAAATCACAGCTTCCCTGTCTTCATCAACATTTAACAAATCCTCAAAATATTCTCTCCATCTTCCCGATACCTCTAACTCTCCATTTAATAACTCTCCTCCTATTTTTAACTGTCAAATCCATTTGTTCTCTAGGCTTCCTCAACTTATTAATCTCATTCCAAAACTTTTTCTTATTTTCAACAAAATTTGCTGATAACATCTCACCCACTCTCTCATCTGCTCTCTTTTACATTGCTTCACCACTCTTTTAACCCTCTTTTTCTCTCCATATACTCTTCCCTCCTTGCATCACTTCTACTTTGTAAAAACCTCTCATATGCTAACTTTTTCTCCCTTACTACTCTCTTTACATCATCATTCCACCAATCGCTCCTCTTCCCTCCCGCACCCACTCGCCTGTAACCACAAACTTCTGCTGAACACTCTAACACTACATTTTTAAATCTACCCCATACATTTTCGACCCCATTGCCTACACTCTCACTAGCCCATCTATCCTCCAATAGTTGTTTATATCTTACCCTAACTGCCTCTCTTTTAGTTTATAAACCTTCACCTCTCTTTTACTTACTGATTCTATTTTCCTTGTATCCCATCTACCTTTTACTCCCACTGTAGCTATAACTAAAAAGTGATCTGATATATCTGTAGCCCCTCTATAAACATGTGCATCCTGAAGTCTACTCAACAGTCTTTTATCTACCAATACATAGTCCAACAAACTACTGTCATTACGCCCTACATCATATCTTGTATACTTATTTATCCTCTTTTCTTAAAATATGTATTACCTATAACTAAACCCTTTCTATACAAAGTTCAATCAAAGGGCTCCCATTATCATTTACACCTGGTACCCCAAACTTACCTACTACACCCTCTCTGCATGTTTCTCCCACTTTAGCATTTAGGTCCCCTACCACAATTACCTCTCATTTGGTTCAAAAGTTCCTATACTATAATATATATATATATATATATATATATATATATATATATATATATATATATATATATATATATATATATATATATATATATATATATATATATATATATATATATATATATATATATATATATATATATATATATATATATTGCAGAATGGAACCAGAGAATAAGTGTGTGTGTGTGTGTGTGTGACTGTACTTGTGTACTTGTGGACGTTTCAGTGACTTGCATATATATAAAAAGACGAACTGAAACAAAAAAAGAAACTGATAACTTTGTTGCAGCAGATTTCTTGGTGGGAAGACAGAGTCAAATACGAACACATATAAACAATAAGTGCAAATAAAACAAAAATAATTAACAGCCTTTGTCCCTGCCTTTGTTTGTGGTACAGTTCACAACTGCTGGACACAGTGTTTGTGGTACAGTTCACAACTGCTGGACACAGTGTTTGTGGTACAGTTCACAACTGCTGGACACAGTGTTTGTGGTACAGTTCACAACTGCTGGACACAGTGTTTGTGGTACAGTTCACAACTGCTAGACACAGTGTTTGTGGTACAGTTCACAACTGCTGGACACAGTGTTTGTGGTACAGTTCACAACTGCTGAACACAGTGTTTGTGGTACAGTTCACAACTGCTGAACACAGTGTTTGTGGTACAGTTCACAACTGCTGGACACAGTGTTTGTGGTACAGTTCACAACTGCTGGACACAGTGTTTGTGGTACAGTTCACAACTGCTGGACACAGTGTTTGTGGTACAGTTCACAACTGCTGAACACAGTGTTTGTGGTACAGTTCACAACTGCTGGACACAGTGTTTGTGGTACAGTTCACAACTGCTGGACACAGTGTTTGTGGTACAGTTCACAACTGCTGAACACAGTGTTTGTGGTACAGTTCACAACTGCTGAACACAGTGTTTGTGGTACAGTTCACAACTGCTGGTCACAGTGTTTGTGGTACAGTTCACAACTGCTGAACACAGTGTTTGTAGTACAGTTCACAACTGCTGGACACAGTGTTTGTGGTACAGTTCACAACTGCTGAACACAGTGTTTGTGGTACAGTTCACAACTGCTGGACACAGTGTTTGTGGTACAGTTCACAACTGCTGAACACAGTGTTTGTGGTACAGTTCACAACTGCTGGACACAGTGTTTGTGGTACAGTTCACAACTGCTGAACACAGTGTTTGTGGTACAGTTCACAACTGCTGGACACAGTGTTTGTGGTACAGTTCACAACTGCTGGACACAGTGTTTGTGGTACAGTTCACAACTGCTGGACACAGTGTTTGTGGTACAGTTCACAACTGCTGGACACAGTGTTTGTGGTACAGTTCACAACTGCTGGACACAGTGTTTGTGGTACAGTTCACAACTGCTGGACACAGTGTTTGTGGTACAGTTCACAACTGCTGGACACAGTGTTTGTGGTACAGTTCACAACTGCTGAACACAGTGTTTGTGGTACAGTTCACAACTGCTGGACACAGTGTTTGTGGTACAGTTCACAACTGCTGGACACAGTGTTTGTGGTACAGTTCACAACTGCTGAACACAGTGTTTGTGGTACAGTTCACAACTGCTGGACACAGTGTTTGTGGTACAGTTCACAACTGCTGAACACAGTGTTTGTGGTACAGTTCACAACTGCTGGACACAGTGTTTGTGGTACAGTTCACAACTGCTGGACACAGTGTTTGTGGTACAGTTCACAACTGCTGAACACAGTGTTTGTGGTACAGTTCACAACTGCTGAACACAGTGTTTGTGGTACAGTTCACAACTGCTGGACACAGTGTTTGTGGTACAGTTCACAACTGCTGGACACAGTGTTTGTGGTACAGTTCACAACTGCTGAACACAGTGTTTGTGGTACAGTTCACAACTGCTGGACACAGTGTTTGTGGTACAGTTCACAACTGCTGGACACAGTGTTTGTGGTACAGTTCACAACTGCTGAACACAGTGTTTGTGGTACAGTTCACAACTGCTGGACACAGTGTTTGTGGTACAGTTCACAACTGCTGGACACAGTGTTTGTGGTACAGTTCACAACTGCTGGACACAGTGTTTGTGGTACAGTTCACAACTGCTGGACACAGTGTTTGTGGTACAGTTCACAACTGCTGGACACAGTGTTTGTGGTACAGTTCACAACTGCTGGACACAGTGTGTTAGATAGAATTCCAAAATATTGTTTAATTTAAATTAAATATTATCGCTTGTTTATTGTCTGCTGATAACACCAAAAGTCTGATTGATCTTGTGATGGAAAAGACAAAATATAAGTAATGAATAACTGCGTGAATGTCCTTGTGTACTTCCGTATTTACCTGTGGACGTGGCATATACGAAAACGACGAATTTCAACAAAAATTGAAAGTTGATAACTTTTTTGTAGCAGATTTCCTGGTGGGAGAAGAGTGTCACACTCGGACACACATCTATACACGATAAAACGTTCACACATACACTTATACAGCTGCATGAGTCAAAGCAAAACAAAAATTGATTTGAATACATAATGAAACATAAATAGAAGTCCGAGATTTTTACACAGTAACCTCACCTTGGTGGCCATGTTGGGTGGCAGCTTAGTCTGGTCTAGCTGGTGTACGGTCGTGGCTGTCTTGGTGGGTGTAATTACTGGACGCAGTTTTCTGTGTGTCACCTCCAGTAATTCCACCCACCTGGACAGTCTCTACCGTAGACCAGCTAGACAAGACCAAGTTGCCATCCAACAAGGTCACTGGGGAGGGGCCAACATATACACAACACACACACACACACACCACCCATCCGCCCGCCACCACCCATCCGCCCGCCACCACCCATCCGCCCGCCACCACCCATCCGCCCGCCACCACCCATCCGCCCGCCACCCACCTGGGAAAGTGAGGAAGGGAGTTCACCTGAGGGGACACAGATGAACTTCTGGACACACGGAACTAGGGAAAGCACCAAAACAACCGGAAGTGGTAAGTGTGGAAGGGTTGACATCCGGGGGCCCACGGATGAAGACCTAGAAACATAAACCAAACCTGACTGACCACAGTTCACCGTGACCTCACCTCACAATGACCACACCTCACTACGACCAAACTTCACTATGACCACACCTCACTACGACCACACCTTACTATGACCACAATTCACCATGGCCTCACCTCACTATGACCACACGTCACATAACCTCACCTAACTATATTCACCCCTCACCTAACTATGACCACCCCTCAACTATGACCTCACCTCACAATGACCACACCTCACCATGATCCACACCTGGGAGTTCATCTGAGGGGACACAGATGGACTTCTGGACACACGGAACTAGGGAAAGCACCAAAACAATCGGAACTGGGAAGTTCCACTAGTCATAGTTCCACTAGGAAAAGCACCAAAACAACCTCACTATGACCTCACCAATAACCACATCTCAACATAACCTCACCTCACTATGAGCACACCTTACTACGACCACACCTCACTATGACCCCTCCTGACTTTGACCACAATTTACCATTTCCTCACCTCACTATGACCACACATAACTGTACATGACTACACCTCACTATGACCACACATAACTGTATATGACTACACCTCACTATGACCACACATAACTGTATATGACTACATCTCACTTTGACCTCACCTCATTACGACTACGCCTAACCATAACCAACACCTCATCATGATCCACACCTGGGAGTTCATCTGAGGGGACACAGATGGACTTCTGGACACACGGAACTAGAGAAAGCACCAAAACAACTGGAAGTGGGAAGTGTGGAAGAGTTGGCATCCGGGGGCCCACGGATGATACATAAACCACATCCGACTATGACCTCACCTAACAATGACCACTCCTCACCATAACCTCACCTTACTACGACCACACCTCACTACGACCACAATTCACAATGACCTCACCTCACTATGACCACACCTCACTATGACCACTCCTCACTATAACATCACCTAGCTATGACCACCCCTTACCTAACTATGACGACCCCTCATCGATGAGCACACCTCATCTATGACCTCGCCTATGACCAGACTTCACTATGACTTCACCTCACTATGAACAGACCTCACTATGACCACACTTCACCATGATTCACATGTGGGAGTTCATCTGAGGGGACACAGATGGACTTCTGGATACACGGAACTAGGGAAAGCACCAAAACAACCGGAACTGGGAAGTGTGGAATGATTGACATCCAGGGGCCCACTGATGGAGACCTGGAAACATGAACCACCTCTGACTATCACATCACCTCACTATGACCTCAGCTAACTATAAGTACACTTCACTATGACCACCCATGATGGAAATATAAACCAAATCACTATGACCTCACCTCATTACTACTACACCTAACCATGACCACCCATGATCCACACCTCGGAGTTCATCTTAGGGGACACAGATATACTTCTGGACACACGGAACTTAATAAAGCACCAAAACAGCCGGAAGTGGGAAGTGTGGACTATGCAGGGGTCGATACTCAGCTCCTGGTCCTGCCTCTTCACTGATCACTACTGGGTCCTCTCTCTCCATGCTCCATGAGCATACCTCGTCTTAAAGCTATTCATGGTTCCTGCTTCCACTATATCACTTGCTAGACTATTCCACTTCCTGACAACTCTGTGACTGAAGAAATACTTCCTAACATCCCTTTGATTCATCTGAGTCTTCAACTTCCGTCATGTCATTCAACCCTCCGTCATGTCATTCACATATACCAAGAACAGCACTGGTAATAGGACTGACCCCTGTGAGACCCCGCTCGTCACAGGCGCCCACTGTGATACCTCATCACGTACCATGACCCGTTATTGCCTCCCTGTCAGGTATTCTCTGATCCATTGCAGTGCCCTTCCTGTTATACACACCTGATCCTCTAGCTTCTGCACTAATTTCTTGTGAGAAACTGTGTCGAAGGCCTTCTTGCAGTCCAAGAAAATGCAATCAACCCATCCCTCTCTCTCGTGTCTTACTTCTGTTACTTTGTCATCGAACTCCAGAAGGTTTGTGACACAGGATTTGCCTTCCGTGAAGCCGTGCTGTTTGTCGTTTATTATCTTGTTCCATTCCAGGTGCCTCACCACTCTCCTCCTGATAATCTTCTCCATACTGGTCTATAGTTTAGTGTGTGTATGTGTGTGTAGTTGTGGTTGCAGGGGTCGAGTAACAGCTCCTGGCCCCGCCTCTTCACTCGTCGCTAATAGGTCAGTGACACTGGTCTATAGTTTAGGGTGTGTGTGTAGTTGTGGTTGCAGGGGTCGAGTCACAGCTGTTGGCCCCGCCTTTTCACTGGTCGCTACTAAGTCAGTGACACTGGTCTATAGTTTAGTGTGTGTAGTTGTGGTTGCAGGGGTCGAGTCACAGCTCCTGGCCCCACCTTTTCACTGGTCGCTACTAGGTCCCTCTCTTTGCTCCATGAGCTTCATGCCTGCCTCAACTACATCACTTCCCAGACTATTCCACTTCCTGACAACTCTATGACTGAAGAAATACTTTTTAACATCCCTGTGATTTATCTGAGTCTTCAACTTCCAGTTGTGACTCCTTGTTGCTGTGTCCCATCTCTGGAACATTCTGTCTGTCCACCTTGTCAATTCCTCTCAGTATTTTATATGTCGTTATCATGCCCCCCCTATCTCTCCTGTCCTCCAGTGTCGTCAGGTCGATTTCCCTTAACCTCTCCTCGTAGGACTAGTCATGTTGCAAACCTTTGCACTTTCTCTAGTTTCTTTATGTGCTTGGCTAGGTGTGGGTTCCAAACTGGTGCTGCATACTCCAGTATGGGCCTAACGTACACAGTGTACAGGGTCCTGAACGATTCCATAGATAGGAGTGATGAAAGTGTGAAGGTATGTAGAGTGATGGTTGAATGGTAGTTTGCTTGTTGAGGTGGGGTGAGTGTCTAGCTGCTGCTATACCTCCCCCCCCTTTTCCACCCGGTGAGAGGTGTAATGCTGGGCTCCGGCCACAGGTTAAATCACTCGACTGACCACGCCCGACCTCACTGTAAGTACTTCACAGCTGCTCGTATCTTCATTATTTTATGTTCAAGAGCTTCACTCTTTAATTGGTTTTGAGCTTCACTCATGTTTAGCAACATTAACTTCTGCTCTGCCCTGCCTTGGTTTTTGGTAAAGTTATTTGTTAGTTTCACCATTTCTTGTAAAGGCCTTATGCCTACTATGTAAATTAATACTAGAGTGGTGAGTAATTCTTTTGGTTTCTCCCACAGTCCTCTGTGTCCGCTCGGATCATCGGATTCAAGGCTGAGTGGGGGGGGGGGCGTACTCACCAAGTGAGAAACAGAGTAACACCAATTCTTCACTACACAAGTAGTTCCTAAGTCCACACTAGAAACCTCAGGCAACTGTACTTTACCAGGGGACAACTTTCACCTGAGTCCCTGACATCATTTGTGACATTGTGGATGTTGGAAAACTGTTGGATTTGTGGGAAACATCGAGGCAACAATAACAACAACAATACCACCACTGAGTCTAACATGGATTCATTGCTTCTGTGTTAACAAGATCAACACGTGTAAATATCTAGCTTTGGATCAGATATATATATTTTTTGTTTTCATTTTTCATTTTTCTTAAGATAGGATTATTATAATCATATTTACGTATTTATTATTTACATTTCTTTCTATTAAAATAAAGTGTTTATTTTTCTTGTTATTATTATCTTTTTCTATTATACTTTTCCTAAGAAGATTGGCAACGACCTTCACAGATGTCGAAATGCTGTTCTTACGTTTGCTAGTCGCACGTATGCTGCGTGTGAGCGCACGCGCGCACTCACGCCCGCCCTAGTCTACAAAGGTCTACTAGTCTACTAAGGTCTCAGTGACTATGGCTGATAGAGTAAGGCCAACGACTCACGTCCTGCCAAGCACATAACAATGTACGTGAGTCCTGAAGTCACTGTCAGGCACACGTCTGTAATAGAGCCAGCAAGATATAGAGCTGTGTGGGAAGCGAAGAGAGGGAGGGAGAGGGGAAGTAAGGGAAGAGAGGGAGGTAGAGTGACAGTAAGGGAAGAGAGGGAGGGAGAGGGGGAGTAAGGGAAGAGAGGGAGGTAGAGTGACAGTAAGGGAAGAGAGGGAGGGAGAGGGGAGTAAGGGAAGAGAGGGAGGTAGAGTGACAGTAAGGGAAGAGAGGGAGGGAGAGGGGGAGTAAGGGAAGAGAGGGAGGTAGAGTGAGAGTAAGGGAAGAGAGGGAGGGAGAGGGGAGTAAGGGAAGAGAGGGAGGGAGAGGGGGAGTAAGGGAAGAGAGGGAGGGAGAGTGAGAGTAAGGGAAGAGAGGGAGGGAGAGGGGAGTAAGGGAAGAGAGGGAGGTAGTGACAGTAAGGGAAGAGAGGGAGGGAGAGGGGGAGTAAGGGAAGAGAGGGAGGTAGAGGACAGTAAGGGAAGAGAGGGAGGGAGAGGGGAGTAAGGGAAGAGAGGGAGGGAGAGGGGGAGTAAGGGAAGAGAGGGAGGGAGAGGGGGAGTAAGGGAAGAGAGGGAGGGAGAGTGAGAGTAAGGAAAGAGTAGGAGGGAGAATGAAAGTAAGGGAAGAGAGGAAGGGAAAGGGGGAGTAAGGGAAGAGAGGGAGGTAGAGGACAGTAAGGGAAGAGAGGAGGGAGAGGGGGAGTAAGGGAAGAGAGGGAGGGAGAGGGGAGTAAGGGAAGAGAGGCAGTGATAAGTGGAGTAAGTGAAAGATGGAGGAAGGCAGGATAATAGGGAGAGAAGTGCAGGTGGAAATTAGGGAGAGAATGAAGAGTGAAAGTGCAGAATGGATGTAAGGAAGAGAGGATGATAATGACATATGGAAGAAAGGAGAGGGATATAGGAAGGAGAGAGGGAGAAGTGGAAGAAGGGAGATAAGGTAGGAGAGAGAAGAGTGGAAAGTAAGGAAAAGTGAAGTGGAAAGAGGAAGGAAGGGGAATAAGGAAGAGAGGAGGTGAAGTTAGGAAAAGGCAAGGGGAGTAGGAAGAGAGGAAGGTGGAAAATTTAGGGAAGAGAAGTGCAAGGTGGAAATATTAGGAAGAGAGGCAGGTGGATATTTAGGAAGAGAAGGAAGGTGGAAAGAGGGAAGAGAGTAAGGGAAATAGGGAAGAGAAGGAAGGGGAATAGTAGGAAAGAGTAAGAAATGGAAATAAGGAAGAAGGGAAGGGGATAAGGAAGAGAGGAGGTGGAGTAAGGAAGAGAAGGAAGTGGATAAGGGAAGAGAGGAGGGAGATAAGTTAGGAAAGACAGGTGGAAGTTTATGGAAAGAGTCAAGGTAATAGTGTGTAGAAGATCAGTGGATATATTTAGAAGAGAAGTGCAATGATAATTTATGGAAGATGCAATGTGATAATTTATGAGAGATGACAGTGAATATGATTAGAGATGATGCATGGATAATTTATGAAGATGCAAGTGGATAATTAGGAAAAGGAAGGATTTTGAAGGCAAGGTGGATAATTTTAGGAAGAGAATGCAAGGTGGATAATATTTGGGAAAAGTCAAGGTGGATATGTTTAGGAAGAAGTCAAGGTGGATAATATTTAGGAAAAGTGCAAGGTGGATAATGTTTAGGAAAAGTGCAAGGTATAATTTATGAAAGTGCAAGTGGATATTTAGGAAGAGAGTCAAGGTGGATAATGTTTAGGAAAGTCAAGGTGGATATTTTATGGAAAAGTGAAGGTATATTTAAAAGTGCAAGGTGGATAATGTTAGGAAAAGTGCAAGGTGGATAATTTATGGAAAGTGAAGGTGGTAATGTTTAGAAGAATGCAAGGTGGATAATTTTAGGAAGAAGTGCAAGGTGGATAATGTTTATGGAAGAGAAGTGCAAGTGGATAATTTTAGGAAAAGTGCAAGGTGGATAATTTTATGAAGAGAAGTGCAAGGTGGATAATGTTTATGGAAAAGTGCAAGGTGGATAATATTATGGAAGAGAAGTGCAAGGTGGATAATTTTAGGAAGAGAGCAAGGTGGATATATTTAGGGAAGAAAGTGCAAGGTGGATAATGTTTATGGAAAAGTGCAAGGTGGATAATTTTAGGAAGAAAGTGCAAGGTGGATAATATTTATGGAAGAAAGTGCAAGGTGGATAATGTTTATGGAAGAAGTGCAAGGTGGATATATTTAGGAAAAATCAAGGTGGATAATGTTTAGGAAGAGAGTGCAAGGTGGATAATATTTAGGAAGAAAGTGCAAGGTGGATAATTTTAGGAAGAGAAGTGCAAGGTGGATAATGTTTATGAAGAAAGTGAAGGTGGATAATTTTATGGAAAAAGTGCAAGGTGGATAATGTTTATGGAAGAAAGTGCAAGGTGGATAATGTTTATGGAAGAAAGTGCAAGGTGGATAATATTTAGGAAAGAAGTCAAGGTGGATAATGTTTAGGAAGAGAAGTGCAAGGTGGATAATGTTTATGGAAAAAGTGCAAGGTGGATAATGTTTATGGAAGAGAAGTGCAAGGTGGATAATGTTTAGGAAGAGAAGTGCAAGGTGGATAATGTTTATGGAAGGAAGTGCAAGGTGGATAATGTTTAGGGAAGAGAAGTGCAAGGTGGATAATGTTTAGGAAGAAAGTGCAAGGTGGATAATTTTATGGAAGAGAAGTGCAAGGTGGATAATATTTATGGAAGAGAAGTGCAAGGTGGATAATGTTTAGGGAAGAGAAGTGCAAGGTGGATAATATTTATGGAAGAGAAGTGCAAGGTGGATAATGTTTAGGGAAGAGAAGTGCAAGGTGGATAATATTTATGGAAGAGAAGTGCAAGGTGGATAATATTTATGGAAGAGAAGTGCAAGGTGGATAATGTTTAGGAAGAGAAGTGCAAGGTGGATAATATTTATGGAAGAGAAGTGCAAGGTGGATAATATTTATGGAAGAAAGTGCAAGGTGGATAATTTTATGGAAGAAAGTGCAAGGTGGATAATATTTATGGAAGAGAAGTGCAAGGTGGATAATGTTTATGGAAGAGAAGTGCAAGGTGGATAATGTTTAGGGAAGAGAAGTGCAAGGTGGATAATGTTTATGGAAGAGAAGTGCAAGGTGGATAATGTTTATGGAAGAGAAGTGCAAGGTGGATAATGTTTATGGAAGAGAAGTGCAAGGTGGATAATGTTTATGGAAGAGAAGTGCAAGGTGGATAATATTTAGGAAGAAGTGCAAGGTGGATAATGTTTAGGAAGAGAAGTGCAAGGTGGATAATATTTAGGGAAGAGAAGTGCAAGGTGGATAATGTTTAGGGAAGAGAAGTGCAAGGTGGATAATGTTTAGGGAAGAGAAGTGCAAGGTGGATAATGTTTAGGGAAGAGAAGTGCAAGGTGGATAATGTTTATGGAAGAGAAGTGCAAGGTGGATAATGTTTATGGAAGAGAAGTGCAAGGTGGATAATATTTAGGGAAGAGAAGTGCAAGGTGGATAATGTTTAGGGAAGAGAAGTGCAAGGTGGATAATGTTTATGGAAGAGAAGTGCAAGGTGGATAATGTTTATGGAAGAGAAGTGCAAGGTGGATAATGTTTAGGGAAGAGAAGTGCAAGGTGGATAATGTTTATGGAAGAGAAGTGCAAGGTGGATAATATTTAGGGAAGAGAAGTGCAAGGTGGATAATGTTTGGGGAAAGAAGTCAAGGTGGATAATGTTTAGGAAGAAAGTGCAAGGTGGATAATGTTTAGGGAAGAGAAGTGCAAGGTGGATAATGTTTAGGGAAGAGAAGTGCAAGGTGGATAATGTTTATGGAAGAGAAGTGCAAGGTGGATAATGTTTAGGGAAGAGAAGTGCAAGATGGATAATGTTTAGGGAAAAGAAGTGCAAGGTGGATAATGTTTAGGGAAAAGAAGTGCAAGGTGGATAATGTTTAGGGAAGAGAAGTGCAAGGTGGATAATGTTTAGGGAAGAGAAGTGCAAGGTGGATAATATTTAGGGAAGAGAAGTGCAAGGTGGATAATGTTTAGGGAAGAGAAGTGCAAGGTGGATAATGTTTAGGGAAGAGAAGTGCAAGGTGGATAATGTTTATGGAAGAGAAGTGCAAGGTGGATAATGTTTAGGGAAGAGAAGTGCAAGGTGGATAATGTTTAGGGAAGAGAAGTGCAAGGTGGATAATGTTTAGGAAGAGAAGTGCAAGGTGGATAATGTTTAGGGAAGAGAAGTGCAAGGTGGATAATGTTTAGGGAAAAGAAGTGCAAGGTGGATAATGTTTAGGGAAAAGAAGTGCAAGGTGGATAATGTTTATGGAAGAGAAGTGCAAGGTGGATAATGTTTATGGAAGAGAAGTGCAAGGTGGATAATGTTTAGGGAAGAGAAGTGCAAGGTGGATAATGTTTAGGGAAGAGAAGTGCAAGGTGGATAATGTTTAGGGAAGAGAAGTGCAAGGTGGATAATGTTTAGGGAAAAGAAGTGCAAGGTGGATAATGTTTAGGGAAGAGAATGAAAGGGGAACGGGTGAAGAGAGAGAAAGTAGGAAATGGGACAGGCAGTGATGATGAGGGAGGAAATAGGAGAAGCGGACAAAGGGAAGGGTGAAAATAGGATGGTGTTTATTACATGAAGCGCTAAACCCATGTGGGTAATAAGAAAACCGAGTTGTGGAAGCTCGATCCTTCGTCCGGCGGCAGCAGCAGTAACAGTAACAGCATCAGCATCAGCAGCAGCAACAGCAGCAACATCAGCAGCAGCAGCAGCAACAGCAGCAGCAGCAACAGCAGCAGCAGCAGCAACAACAACAACAACAGCAGCAACAGCAGCAGCAGCAGCAACAGCAGCAGCAGCAGCAACAGCAGCAGCAACAGAAGCAACAGCAGCAGCAGCAACAGAAGCAACAGCAGCAGCAGCAGCAACAGCAGCAGCAGCACCAGCACCAGCAGCAGCAGCAACAGCAGCAGCAGCAACAGCAGCAGCAGCAACAGCACCAGCAGCAGCAACAGCAGCAACAGCAACAGCAGCAGCAGCAGCAGCAGCAGGTCACTAAATCTCGCATTTCCATAATGGTGTTAAATTTCTCAAAATTAATGGAAAGTAAAATCAGTTACTCCCCGGATGATACTGTTGACAAGTGTACTCACCTATATGTACTCACCTATATGTACTCACCTATATGTGGTTGCAGGGGTCGAGTCATAGCTCCTGGCCACGCCTCTTCACTGGTCGATACTAATTCACTCTCTCACTGCTCCATAAGCTTTATCATACCTTTTCTTAAAGCTATGTATGGAACTTCCACTAGTTCACTCTCCAGATTATTCCACTTCTTTACAACTCTAAGGCTAAAGAAATACTTCCTAACATCCCTATGACTCATCTGGGTTTTCAGCTTCCAATTGTGGCCCCTTGTTCCTGTATCCCATCTCTGAAACATTCGAGCCCTGTCCACCTTGTCAATTCCTCTTAGTATTTCATACGTTGTAATCATGTCCTCCCTGTCCCTCCTGTCCTCTAGTGTCATCAGGTTGAGTTCCCTTATCCTCTCCTCATAAGACATACCTCTCAGTTCCGGGACTAAACGTGTTGCAAATTTTTGCACTTTCTCCAATTTCTTGACGTGTTTGACTAGGTGAGGGTTCCATACTGGTGCTGCATACTCCAGTATTGGCCTGTCATACACGGTGTACAATGTCATGAATGTACTCAGATGTCTAAACGCTAATCTCAGGTTTGCCAATCGCCCATATGCTGCAGCAGTTATTTGATTGACGTGTGCCTCAGGAGACATGTTCGTTATAATGCTTACTCCAAGATCC
>WNWK01041624.1:0-16364 GCA_009830355.1 Cherax destructor | reverse complement strand
ATATATATATATATATATATATATATATATATATATATATATATATATATATAGGATGGAGTCCACCTCTGGTGTAAATTGTGGGACCCATAGCATCGGAGAAGTGGATAAAAAGGCTTTAAGGAAGAATATTTAGATTTCTTTCAGAAGCCATTTGAATATTCCACTTCCCCTACCACCCCATCTTTTGATTGTGTAAAAAACTTTATTTCAAGACAAAATAGACAAAATTCATTGACAATAATACAATAGGGAGTAAAACAACATAGATAACAACTCAGAGCTACATGTCAAATACTTCGTCCAGGTCCCCGGCAGTGGGCCGCGTGCCCAGAATGCTGCAGGCATTTCCCCTCTGGATCGCAACACTGAGTCCCTGAAAGAGGAAGCTGGTCGTCCTGTGGTCCTTGGTTTCTATGATGAGTTTTTAACCCAGCTCTTTCAGAAACTTTAGAGCACACTTGCCCCATGCTCCAAGGTCTCCGACCCTACCTGGAGTTTACCTGGAGAGAATTCCAGGGGTCAACGCCCCTGCGGCCCGGTCTGTGACCAGGCCTCATGTTAGACCAGAGCCTGATCAACCAGGCTGTTACTGCTGGCCGCACGCAGTCCAACGTACGAGCCACAGCCTGGCTGGTCAGGTACCGAGTTTAGGTGCCTGTCCAGTGCCTGCTTGAAGACAGCCAGGGGTTTGTTGGTAATCCCCCTGATGTATGCTGGGAGGCAGTTGAACAATCTTGGGCCCCTGACACTTATTGTGTTGTCTCTCAACGTGCTAGTGGCACCCCTGCTCTTCATTGGGGGGATGTTACATCGCCTGCTGAGTCTTTTGCTTTCATAGGGAGTGATTCTCGTGTGCAAGTTTGGTACTAATCCCTCGAGAATTTTCCACGTGTATAATAATGATTCTCCGCCTGCGTTCTAGAGAGTACAGGTTTAGGAACTTCAAGCGTTCCCAGTAATTGAGGTGGTTTATCGCACTTATGCGTGCGGTGAAGGTTCTCTGCACATTTTCAAGGTCAGCAATTTCAACCGCCTTGAAAGGTGCAGTTAGTGTGCAGCAATATTCCAGCCTAGATAGAACAAGCGATCTGTAAAGTGTCAACATGGGCTTGGCATCCCTGGTTTTGAAGGTTCTCATTATCCATCCTGTCATTTTTCTAGCAGATGCAATTGCTACGGTGTTATGGTCCTTGAAGGTGAGATCCTCTGACATGATCACTCCCAGGCCTTTGACATTAGTTTTTCGCTCTATTGTGTGGTTGGAATTAGTTTTGTACTCCGATGAGATTTTAATTTCTTCACGTTTTCCGTATCTGAGTAATTGAAATTTCTCATCATTGAACTTCATATTGTTTTCTGCAGCCCATTTAAAGATTTGGTTTATGTCTGCTTGGAGTCTTGCAGTGTCTTCAACGGTGGACACTGTCATACAGATTCGGGTGTCATCTGCAAAGAAAGACACAGCACTGTGGCTTATATCTCTGTCTATGTCCGATATGAGGATGAGGAACAGGATGGGAGCGAGTACTGTGCCTTGTGGAACAGAGCTTTTCACAGTAGCTGCCTCAGACTTTACTCTGTTGACTACTACTCTTTGGGATGAAGTTATAGCAAGGGGGAAGGCCTTCATATTTGCGAGTCTTCTGGGTCTCCCTGTGGCTGGCAGCTCCACCCCCTTCAGCTACGGAGTATGGCAAGTAGGTGTCTGCCATTGTGGCAGCACAGGTGTAGTCCCAAGCAATCTGCTTACCATCCTTCCAGGGTAGCAGTGGCTCCATCAGGACGCTTTTGACTTCCATCAGACCTCTGCACTTGGGATTCCCGTTGAGCTGGGCAACGGGCTGTGGCAAGGCTTCTCTTTATGATGTCATTGACCTCCTCATATATATATATATATATATATATATATATATATATATATATAATATATATATATATATATATATATATATATGTATATGTATATATATATATATATATATATATATATATATATATATATATATATATATATATATATATATATATATATATATATATATATATATACCTAAGACCCTTTGTATTGCAGTTGCTCTGCGCCTTGTTGCCCCTATTCACACGGAATATACGTGTATTTGCGGCGATTCGCAAGCCGACCAATATGGTCTACATGGTCTTAACTTTTCCAAAACCAAGGGTTGGCATGCAAGACACAATGAAGTCAACGATATCATAAAGAGAACCCTTGCTACAGCTGGATGCCCAGCCGAGAGAGAGCCCCGATCACTACCAGCCAACAATGCCCACAACCCAGCAAACCGCCCCGACGGGATCACCATCTATCCTTGGAAGAATGGCAAGCTCTTAGCATGGGATTATACCTGTGTGTCGACACTGGCTGACACCTACATCCATCACAGTGTCGGGCGACAGGGAGGAGCTGCTGACCACAGAGAGGAGTACAAGATCGGCAAGTAAAGGGACATAAGTTAACAGTATCAATTTGTCCCAGTGGGATCAGAGACCTTGGGATCATGGGGAAAAATGCAACACGTTTCCTTAAAGAACTGGGTTCCAGACTCATCGACACCACCAGGGACCCAAGGGTAGCCACTTTCATTTTCCAGCGCCTCGGCGTGACCATCCAGAGGGGAAATGCATGCTGCATACTGGGCTCACGTCCGGCTTCGGAGGAGCTGGAAGAGATTCATAATCTTTGATATATTGTACCAATGTATTCATGTTCATGTTTTGTTTTTTTCTGTCAATGTATTCTGTCTATTAATAAAGCACTCATTCAATATATAGAGGGGGTGGTAGGAGAAGAAAATATTCAAACAGCTCCGGGGAGAACCTCGAGTTTTCCCTGAGGTGCGTTTATTGTCTTCTCTGAGGATGAGGGTCCCCAGCAAGGTCTAGAGGTGGTACCTCCCTATATATATATATATATATATATATATATATATATATATATATATATATATATATATATATATATATATATATATATATATATATATATATATATATATATATATATATATATATATATATATATATATATAAATATATATGTATATATATATATATAAATATATATATATATATATATATATATATATTTATATTTATATATATATATATTTATATATATATATATATATATATATATATATATATATATATATATATATATATATATATATATTTATTTATATATATATATATATATATATATATATATATATATATATATATGCAAGACAACCACTATGAAAAATAGAGGAATTCCAAGCGCTTTCGTGACTACTCACATTATCAAGGAACTATAAAAGGAAACATGACAAGAGGACTTATATAAGGGGCAAGACTACACTCACAGTCACATCACACTAACAAAGACTACACCTCACAGTAGCGTAACATCTCACGACTCTGTGAAGAGGAAAACAAGAAAGGACCTGAAACTCTTCCCAAGAATTAAGATTAGTCCAATTTATCATTAAATTCTTCCCAAATTTTATTAATTATAAAAGAATCCAATTTATATAAACCAAAAGAAATATTCATATTATTTTCAAAACTGCTTTTAATGAAACATGATTCTATTATATTCCTCTCAACCATGGACTTGCTTGATACAACCTTCTCAGCATTTTGAAAATCAATTGGATGGTTAAAGTCTTCACATGAATAAATAGAGCATTAGAATCTTGTCCAGTTCTAATGCTATATTTATGTTGTTTTAATCTTAGTTCAAGACTTTTACCAGTTTGACCATAATAAACTTTATCGCATATTTTACAGGGAATCTTATAGACACATCCGTCAGCATTTTGGGGAATTTTTATCAAAAGTCTTTTACTGTATCAAGATTTTTAAATACAACTTTGATATTAAAATTCTTAAGAAAGGAAGGCATATCAACCAAGTTTTCATGGTAAGGAGAACCAACATATTTTTGGTTGAATAAGGTTGGTTGTCCCTTTTGGGATTGTAAAAAGTATTCCTAGCTATTTTAAAAGATTTATCAATTATGTTTCTTGGGTATTTTAAATCATTAGCTATTTCATAAATTTTAGAGATTTCTTCATCTATGAACTCTGGACTACAAATACGTAAAGCTCTCAAAAACATTGAAGAAAAAACCGACACTTTAACTCTATCTTGATGTGAAGAGTAATAGTGTACATAGGAACAATTATTTGTAGGTTTTCTGTAAATTTTAAATTTAAAATCAATGTTACCCTTAATAATAAAAACATCTAGGAAGGGCAATGAGTTATTTACTTCGAATATAATAGAATATAATAGAATCATGTTTCATTAAAAGCAGTTTTGAAAATAATATGAATATTTCTTTGGTTTATATAAATTGGATTCTTTTATAATTAATAAAATTTGGGAAGAATTTAATGATAAATTGGACTAATCTTAATTCTTGGGAAGAGTTTCAGGTCCTTTCTTGTTTTTCCTCTTCACAGAGTCGTGAGATGTTACGCTACGTGAGGTGTAGTCTTTGTTAGTGTGATGTGACTGTGAGGTGTAGTCTTGCCCTATATAAGTCCTCTTGTCATGTTTCCTTTATAGTTCCTTGATAATGTGAGTAGTCACGAAAGCGCTTGGAATTCCTCTATTTTTCATAGTGGTTGTCTTGCATATTCTGATATCACCTGATTACTGTGATCTTTTGCATATATATATATATATATATATATATATATATATATATATATATATATATATATATATATATATATATATATGTATATATATATATATATATATATATATATAGGAAAACAACCACTATGAAAAATGGCGAAATTCCAAGCACTTTCGTGATTTCTCACATTATCAAGGAACTATAAAACAGAAAACATCAACAAGAAAGCATATAAAGAGGCAAGCATACAGCTCACAATCACTTCACAATAACAAAGACCGCACCTCACAGTCGCGTGTGTGTGTGTGTGTGTGTGTGTGTGTGTGTATTAATAGATAAATTAAGTATAGGTATTAGGGTGGATTCGTAATACTAGGAAGGTATAGATATATTCTATAATACCAGTCTCTCATACCTCAGTCAGTCAGTCAGCTTCTAAAAGAATTGATATTTACATCCTGGTTGCAAGTCAGCCAGGTATTGTACAAGTATAGGTTGTGTCTGTCACCCGTCTGTGTATAGGTACACTTAAATACAGTTAATAAATTATAATACGTACATTGCAGCATATATATAGATTATTAGGGATAACCCCGCAAAAAGCCAGACAAAGTCACTTATATCCATTTGGGGTCTTGTATTTCCACTGAGATTCTTGTATTTTCACTGGGATCCTTGCATTTCCACTGAGATCCTTGTATTTCCACTGAGATCCTTGTATTTCCACTGAGATCCTTGTATTTTCACTGGGATCCTTGCATTTCCACTGAGATCCTTGTATTTCCACTGAGATCCTTGTATTTCCACTGGTATCCTTGTATTTCCACTGAGATCCTTGTATTTCCACTGAGATCCTTGTATTTCAACTGGGATCCATGTATTTCAACTGGGATATTTGTATTTTCATTGGGATCCTTGTATTTCCACTGGGATCCTTGTATTTCCACTGGGATCCTTGTATTTCCACTGGGATCCTTGTATTTCCACTGGGATCCTTGTATTTCCACTGGGATCCTTGTATTTCCACTGTGATCCTTGTATTTCCACTGGGATCTTTGTATTTCCCCTGAGATCCTTGTATTTCCACTGGGATCCTTGTATTTCAACTGGGATCCTTGTATTTCCACTGGGATCCTTGTATTTTCACTGAGATCCTTGTATTTCCACTGGGATCCTTGTATTTCAACTGGGATCCATGTATTTCCACTGGGATCCTTGTATTTCCACTGGGATCCTTGTATTTCATTGGGGTCCTTGTATTCACATTGGGATCCTTGTATTCCCATTGGGGTTACTGTATTTCCTTTGGGGTCTTTGAATTTCCATTGGGGTTTTTGTATTTCCATTGGAGTCCTTGTATTTCATTTGGGGTTCTTGTATTTCATTGGGGTCCTTGTATTCACATTGGGATCCTTGTATTTCCATTGGGGTCATTGTATTTCCATTGGGTTCCTTGTATTTCCATTGGGGTCCTTGTATTTCCATTGGGGTCCTTGTATTTCCATTGGGGTCCTTGTACATGCAAGGTTTACTTCCTTTCCTTTCCCTTCCCTTCCTTCCCCTTCCCTTCCTTCCCCTTCCCTTCCCTTCCTTCCCCTTCCCTTCCTTCCCCTTCCCTTCCTTCCCCTGGCTTCCATCCAGAACTTCCTCCTAGGTTAGGGTTGTCAGGAAACAGGACAAGTGTTTCCTGACGCAGGTCTTAGTTATATGATGACCCACAGCTGGAGCTTTTGGTCATCTGCTCGAGGCCTTCCACTGGCTTACCACACCAACACTTCATGAATTAAGGTTATATATATAACCAGTTAGTTTAGATCCTCTTAATCTCAGGCTAAACTCACATTGTTAGCTAAATGAATGTTAATCATTGTAAAAATATAACTATTAGTTTTTGTTACTGAGTCAATTTTGGACATCTTTCAGTAGTCATAAAAAGAACTAAGTTCAGTGAAGTGTGTTAATCCGAGGAATGAGAAATATTGATCTTGTATTGATAGATGAGACACATGTACAACACCTGGGTGTCTTTATTGGTGATTAAGGCACATGTAAAACACTTTATTGATGCATAAGACACTTGATTAGCTTTATTGATGGACAAGACTCATATGCAACACTTGGGTAGCTATATTGATGAATATGATGCATGTGGAACACCTGCGGTATCTTTATTGATGACTAAGACACATGTGCAATACCTGGAGTATCTTTATTGATGACTAAGACACATGTGCAACACCTGGAGTATCTTTATTAGTGACTAAGACACATGTTCAACACCTGGGGTTTCTTTATTGATGACTAAGACACATGTTCAACACTTGAGGTATCTTTATTGATGACTAAGACACATGTGGAACACCTGGAGTATCTTTATTGATGACTAAGACACATGTTCAACACCTGGAGTATCTTTATTGATGACTAAGACACATGTTCAACACCTGGAGTATCTTTATTGATGACTAAGACACATGTTCAACACCTGGAGTATCTTTATTGATTTTCGTTCTGCCGATTATATTGGACTTAGGGAACACCTGTCTAATCTCGACTGGGGTAATCTAGCTAACGATTACGATGGGATCTGCGTTTATGATTTTTTTTCTTAATAATGTACAACGTGCACAGAGTATGTTTATTCCCCAGAGAGAATTTAGGTCAAATAATAACGATCCCAAATGGATTAACAGGAGGCTAAAACATCTATTAGGGGAGAAAAGAGGAATTTATAGGCGCATCAAAAGAGGAGATGTTAACCTTATTGACCAATATGTTCAGTTGAAAAGAGAAGTAAAAAGGGATTAGAAAGGCTAAACGTGATTATGAGATTAAGGTTGCTAATGAATCAAAGACTAATCCAAAAGGGTTCTTTCAAGTGTACAGGACGAAGGTGAGGGAAAAGGTAGGACCTCTGAAAATTGGGAATGGACAGCTGACGGATAACGAACTGGAAATGTGTTCTCTATTTAATGACTATTTTTGTCAGTCTTTACACAAGAAGACGTAAATGAGATTCCAGAAATTAACAATTATTCAGTTCCTGAAGAATTCAAGTTAACTAATATTACTGTCACGAGGGACATGGTTATCAAACAGATAGATAAACTGAAGCAAAATAAGTCCCCAGGACTCGACGAGTTGTTTTCCAGGGTACTTAAAGAATGCAAGATGGAACTTAGTCAGCCATTAACGAATGTGTTTAACACGTCCATCCTAACTGGTGTTTGCCAGAGATGTGGAAGATAGCTAATGTAGTTCCTATATTCAAATCAGGGATAAGTCCAGTCCATCAAATTACCGTCCAATAAGCCTCACGTCTATAGTAGGCAAATTATTAGAATCAATTATAGCTGATATTATCAGAAGTCACCTTGAAGAACATAATTTGATTAATGAATCTCAGCATGGGTTTATGAGAGGTCGTTCCTGCCTGACAAATTTACTGACGTTTTCAATAAAACATTTGAGGCAGTAGACAGTGATAAAGAATATGATATAGTTTACTTGGATTTCAGTAAGGCCTTCGATAGAGTACCTCACAAGAGACTCTTAAGAAAGGTGGCAGCTCATGGTATAGGAGGTAAAGTTCTAGCATGGATAGAGGCATGGCTTACCAATAGAAAGCAGAGAGTTTCCATTAATGGGGTCAAATCTGAATGGGGATTTGTCACCAGTGGCGTTCCACAAGGATCAGTTTTGGGCCCATTGTTGTTCATAATTTACATAAATGACCTTGATGAAGGAATTGCAAGTGACATGAGTAAATTTGCTGATGATACAAAAATAGGCCGTATAATTCATTCTGAGGAGGATACCAATGAACTCCAGGAGGATTTGGATAAATTAATGTCTTGGTCTGAAAAGTGGCAGATGAAGTTCAATGTGGACAAGTGTAAGGTGCTAGTCGTTGGTAATGAAAATATCCCTCGAATTTATAAACTAGGTGAAGTTGAGCTTGATCATACAGAATGTGAAAAAGACTTGGGAGTCATGGTAAGCAGAAATCTAAAGCCAAGACAACAGTGCCTAAGTGTGCAATAAGGCTAACAGATTACTAGGATTTATTTCAAGAAGTATAAGCAACAGAAGTCCAAAGTTATTTTACAGCTCATACATCACTAGTGAGACCTCATTTGGATTATGCAGCTCAGTTTTGGTCTCTTACTACAGGATGGATATAGATTCATTGGAGAACATACAAAGAAGAATGACTAAAATGATTTACAGTATAAGAAATCTCCCGTATGAAGATAGACTTAGAGCGTTGAATTCCACTCTCTGGAGAGATGTAGAATGAGGAGATATCATCGAGGTGTACAAGTGGATGATGGGCATAAACAAAGGAGATATTAATAAAATACTGAGGATATCGAACCAAGTAAGAACCAGAAATAACGGATTTAAATTGGATAAATTTAGATTTAGAAAGGACATAGGCAAGTACTGGTTTTCGAACAGAGTTGTAGATGCGTGGAACAATCTTCCGAGTACTGTGATAGAGGCTAGGACCTTGGGTGGCTTTAAAAAGAGATTGGACAAATATATGAGTGGGAGGGGCTGGGTTTGATTAGTGTCGTGAGTACAGGAGTAAATTCTTAGGTAGTGGTGGTTTTGATAAGGACCTGCCTTGTATGGGCCAGTAGGCCTTCTGCAGTGTTCCTCCATTCTTATGTTCTTATGTTCTTATGTTCAACACCTGGGCATATGATGAATATGATGCATGTGGAACACCTGCGGTATCTTTATTGATGACTAAGACACATGTGCAATACCTGCGGTATCTTTATTGATGACTAAGACACATGTGCAACACCTGGAGTATTTTTATTAGTGACTAAGACACATGTAATAATATTGGTAGAATTACCGACAATATGTTAAGTAAAGGACACAAATGCAACTAATGTGACATTTATTGTGGCACGTTGCTTCTCAGGAGCTTCAGCCGTTACAAGGATACATGGACACAGGGCTATTATCTACCTCAAAGTGAGGTGAAATACAGTGGTGGTCGAGGTAGTAGTGATAGCAGTAGTAGTAGTGCATATTGATTGTTCTACCTTATTGTATTACTACTACTACTACTTATCACTACTACCTCGACCACCACTAGTATTTCACCTCACTTTGAGAGATATAATAGCCCACTGTGTCCATGTAACTGCTTGTAACGGCTTGAGAAAGCTCCTGGAGAGCGAACGTTGCCACAATAAAATGTCACATTAGTTGCATTTGTGTCCTTTTACTTAACTAAGACACATGTTCAACACCTGGGGTATCTTTATTGATGACTAAGACACATGTTCAACACTTGAGGTATCTTGATTGATGACTAAGACACATGTGGAACACCTGGAGTATCTTTATTGATGACTAAGACACATGTTCAACACCTGGAGTAGCTTTATTGATGACTAAGACACATGTTCAACACCTGGAGTATCTTTATTGATGACTAAGACACATGTTCAACACCTGGAGTATCTTTATTGATGACTAAGACACATGTGCAATACTTGGAGTATCTTTATTGATGACTAAGACACATGTTCAACACCTGGGCATCTTTACAGTAGAAACGTTTCGCCTGCCCAGCAGACCGTCTTCAGCAGACTATACATAAGAATAAGAACATAAGAACATAAGAAAGGAGGAACACTGCAGCAGGCCTGTTGGCCCATACTAGGCAGGTCCTTCACAATCCATCCCACTAACAGAATATTTGCTCAACCCAATTTTCAAAGCTACCCAAGAAATAAGCTTGACAATTCTACCCACTCATGCGAGTCCCACTCAAATCCAACCCCTCTCACTCATGAATTTATCCAACCTAAATTTGAAACTACCCAAGGTCCTAGCTTCAATAACCCTACTAGGCAGACTGTTCCACTCATCAACTACCCTATTTCCAAACCAATACTTTCCTATATCCTTTCTAAATCTAAACTTATCTAACTTGAATCCATTATTGCGGGGTTTTCTCTTGGAGAGATATCCTCAAGACCTTATTTATATCCCCTTTGTTAATACCCATTTTCCACTTGTATACCTCGATCATGTCTCCTCATTCTACGTCTTACAAGTGAATGTAATTTTAGGGTCTTCAATCTTTCTTCGTAAGGAAGATTTCTAATGCTATGTATTAATTTAGTCATTCTACGCTGAATGTTTTCTAACGAATTTATGTCCATTCTGTAATATGGAGACCAGAACTGAGCTGCGTAATCTAGGTGAGGCCTTACTAATGATGTATAAAGCTGTAATATAACCTCTGACTTCTGTTGCTAACACTTCTTGATATAAATCCTAGTAATCTATTTGCCTTATTACGTACGCTTAGGCATTGCTGTCTTGGTTTAAGGTTGCTGCTTACCATCACCCCCAAGTCCTTCTCGCAATCTGTATGGCTAAGTTCTACGTTATTTAACTTATAAGTGCTTGGGTTATGGACACTCCCGAGCTTCAGAACCTTGCATTTATCTACATTGAACTGCATCTGCCACTTTCTGACCACGAATTAAGTTTGTCTAAATCTTCCTGAAGTTCTATGACATCAATGTTTGAATCAATTATCCTACCTATCTTCGTGTCGTCGGCGAATTTGCTCATATCACTAGTAATTCCTCATCAAGGTCATTGATATATATATAAATAACAATGGGCCTAAGACTGATCCCTGTGGAACACCACTTGTTACAAGTCCCCATTCGGATTTAACCCCATTTATGCACACTCTCTGCTTCCTATTGGTGAGCCATGACTCGATCCATGACAGCACTTTTCCCCAATGCCATGAGCTGCCACTTTCTTTAACAGTCTCTGGTGCGGTACTCTATCAAAAGCCTTACTAAAGTCTAAATAAACAATATCGAATTCTTTATCGTGATCAACAGCCTCAAAGCTTTACTGAAGAAGGTTAATAAATTAGATAGGCAGGAACGGCCCTCGTGAATCCATGCTGGGTATCATTAATCAAATTATGGTTATCTAGATGGCTTCAATAATATCAGCTATAATTGACTCTAGTAATTTGCCTACAATTGAGGTCAGGCTTATTGGGCGGTAGTTTGACGGTAGTGACTTGTCCCCTGCTTTAAAAATAGGAATTACATTAGCCATCTTCCACATATCAGACACTACACCTGTTTGAAGAGATAAATTAAAAATGTTAGATATTGGTTCACAGAGTTCCATTTTGCATTCCTTAAGAACCCTTGCAAAAAGCTCATCAGGACCCGGCATTTATTTTGTTTCAGTCGGTCCAGCTGTTTCATAATCATTTCGCTAGTGACTGTGATATTACATAATTTATCTTCTTCTGGGCCTCTGTAAAAATTAATTACTGGGATATTATTAATGTCTTCCTGTGTGAAAACCGAGAGAAAATAATTATTAAAAATAGAGCACATATCATTCTCCTTGTCAGTAAGATGCCCAAAGTTATTTTTAAGGGACCTATCTTATCCCTAACTTTTGTTCTATAAACCTGGAAAAACTTTTGGGTTAGTTTTGAATCCCTAGCAACTTTAATTTCATAGTCCCGTTTAGATTTTCTTATTCCCTTTTAACGTCCTCTTAATGTCAGTATACTGATTTATAAGATGACCCTCACCTCTTTTTATGCGCCTATAAATTCCTTTCTTCTGCCCTAAAAGATATTTGAGCCTATTATTCATCCATTTTGGGTCATTTCTACTTGATCTAATTTCTTTATACGGGATAAATGTTCTTTGGGCAGCCTGTATAGTGTTAAGAAAACTGTCATATTGATACCTCTCTTCTTCACCCCAGTCCACAGTTGATAAGTGTTCTCTAAGTCCATTATAATCTGCTAAGCGAAAATCTGGGACCATTACTGAATTATCCCTATTATCATACATCCATTCAATGCTAAAGGTAATTGACTTGTGGTCGCTTGAGCCGAGTTCTCTGTAATTTCTAAATTATTAACAAGGGTTTCTTGCTTGCCAGAACCAAGTCAAGTAGGTTATTTCCCTTGTAGGTTCTGTTACAAACTGCTTCAAAAGCAATCCTGAACTACTTCTAAAAAGTCGTTAGATTCTAAATTCCCTGTCATGAAATTCCAATCAATCTGACTAAAGTTAAAGTCCCCTAGAATTACTACGTTATCGTGTCTTGTGGCCTTAACAATTTCCTCCCAAAGAAGTCTCCCTTGTTCCCTATCTAAGTTTGGAGGACGGTAAATCACGCCTAAAATCAATTTTTCACACCCCTCTGAAAATTCTATCCAGACAGACTCTGTATGTGTTAATTCAGACTTTATACCCGTTTTTATGCAACAATTTAAATGATCACGGACATAGAGTGCCACCCCACCCGCTTTCCCGATACTTCTGTCTACTTGGAACAATTTAAAACCCTGAATGTGACATTCGGCAGGCAAGTCCCGATTTTTCATATTAAACCATGTCTCAGTTATTGCAAAACATCAATATTACCCGTACTTGCAACTAATCTCAACTCGTCCATCTTATTCCTAGCACTACGACTATTGGTGTAATATATATTTAGAGACCCTCCTTTCTCTTTACCCTTCCTGCTTATCTCTGTTTTTCCACTATACCTATTACTGTCCTTGTCATCTAGTGTCACTAGCTTTCCACTGTCCACCTTATTCTGCCTATTACTAGTTCTCCTACAACTTATAATATTACTACACTGGGACTTCTCTGTTTTCCCCCAAACCCATACCACTAACTATTTCTAGTTTAAAGCCCTAACAGCTCCCTCCACTGCAGTTGCCAGTGCCCCCACCCCAGACCTGGATAAGTGAAGCGTAAGGGGCGAGAATTCAAATAATATCCACACTCACCTAACCTTTACATAAGAACATAAGAACCTACTTGACTTGGTTCTGGCAAGCAAGGAAACCCTTGTTAATAATTTAGAAATTACAGAGGAACTGCTCAAGCACACAAGTCAATTACCTTAGCATTGAATGGATGTATGATAGTAGGGATAATTCAGTAATGGTCCCAGATTTTCGCTAGCAGATTATAATGGACTTAGAGAACACTTATCAACTGTGGACTGGGGTGAAGAAGAGAGGTATCAATATGACAGTTTTCTTAACACTATACAGGCTGCCCAAAGAACATTTATCCCATATAAAGAAATTAGATCAAGTAGAAATGACCCAAAATGGATGAATAATAGGCTCAAATATCTTTTAGGGCAGAAGAAAGGAATTTATAGGCGCATAAAAGAGGTGAGGGTCATCTTATAAATCAGTATACTGACATTAAGAGGGACGTTAAAAGGGAATAAGAAAAGCTAAACGGGACTATGAAATTAAAGTTGCTAGGGATTCAAAAACTAACCCAAAAAGTTTTTTCCAGGTTTATAGAACAAAAGTTAGGATAAGATAGGTCCCCTTAAAAATAACTTTGGGCATCTTACTGACAAGGAGAATGATATGTGCTCTATTTTTAATAATTATTTTCTCTCGGTTTTCACACAGGAAGACATTAATAATATCCCAGTAATTAATTTTTACAGAGGCCCAGAAGAAGATAAATTATGTAATATCACAGTCACTAGCGAAATGATTATGAAACAGCTGGACCGACTGAAACAAAATAAATCGCCGGGTCCTGATGAGCTTTTGCAAGGGTTCTTAAGGAATGCAAAATGGAACTCTGTGAACCAATATCTAACATTTTTAATTTATCTCTTCAAACAGGTGTAGTGTCTGATATGTGGAAGATGGCTAATGTAATTCCTATTTTTAAAGCAGGGGACAAGTCACTACCGTCAAACTACCGCCCAATAAGCCTGACCTCAATTGTAGGCAAATTACTAGAGTCAATTATAGCTGATATTATTAGAAGCCATCTAGATAACCATAATTTGATTAATGATACCCAGCATGGATTCACGAGGGCCGTTCCTGCCTATCTAATTTATTAACCTTCTTCAGTAAAGCTTTTGAGGCTGTTGATCACGATAAAGAATTCGATATTGTTTATTTAGACTTTAGTAAGGCTTTTGATAGAGTACCGCACCAGAGACTGTTAAAGAAAGTGGCAGCTCATGGCATTGGGGAAAAGTGCTGTCATGGATCGAGTCATGGCTCACCAATAGGAAGCAGAGAGTGTGCATAAATGGGGTTAAACCGAATGGGGACTTGTAACAAGTGGTGTTCCACAGGGATCAGTCTTAGGCCCATTGTTATTTATAATATATATCAATGACCTTGATGAGGGAATTACTAGTGATATGAGTAAATTCGCCGACGACACGAAGATAGGTAGGATAATTGATTCAAACATAGATGTCATAGAACTTCAGGAAGATTTAGACAAACTTAATTCGTGGTCAGAAAAGTGGCAGATGCAGTTCAATGTAGATAAATGCAAGGTTCTGAAGCTCGGGAGTGTCCATAACCCAAGCACTTATAAGTTAAATAACGTAGAACTTAGCCATACAGATTGCGAGAAGGACTTGGGGGTGATGGTAAGCAGCAACCTTAAACCAAGACAGCAATGCCTAAGCGTACGTAATAAGGCAAATAGATTACTGGGATTTATATCAAGAAGTGTTAGCAACAGAAGTCCAGAGGTTATATTACAGCTTTATACATCATTAGTAAGGCCTCACCTAGATTACGCAGCTCAGTTCTGGTCTCCATATTACAGAATGGACATAAATTCGTTAGAAAACATTCAGCGTAGAATGACTAAATTAATACATAGCATTAGAAATCTTCCTTACGAAGAAAGATTGAAGACCCTAAAATTACATTCACTTGTAAGACGTAGAATGAGGGGAGACATGATCGAGGTATACAAGTGGAAAATGGGTATTAACAAAGGGGATATAAATAAGGTCTTGAGGATATCTCTCCAAGAGAGAACCCGCAATAATGGATTCAAGTTAGATAAGTTTAGATTTAGAAAGGATATAGGAAAGTATTGGTTTGGAAATAGGGTAGTTGATGAGTGGAACAGTCTGCCTAGTAGGGTTATTGAAGCTAGACCTTGGGTAGTTTCAAATTTAGGTTGGATAAATTCATGAGTGAGAGGGGTTGGATTTGAGTGGGCTCGCGCATGAGTGGGTAGAATTGTCAAAGCTTATTTCTTGGGTAGCATTGAAAATTGGGTTGAGCAAATATTCTGTTAGTGGGACGGATTGTGAAGGACCTGCCTAGTATGGGCCAATCAGGCCTGCTGCAGTGTTCCTCCTTTCTTATGTTCTTATGTTCTTATGAGTGGTAGAATTGTCAAAGCTTGTTTCTTGGGTACATTGAAAATTGGGTTGGCAAATGTTCTGTTGGTGGGACGGATTGTGAAGGACCGCCTAGTATGGGCCAACAGGCCTGCGCAGTGTTCCTCCTTTCATGTTCTTTCTATGTTCTTATGTAAATTGGATAAGTTTAGATTTAGAAAGATATAGGAAAATATTGGTTTGGAAAAGTGTTGATGAGTGGAACAGTCTGCCTAGTAGGGTCATTAGCTAAACTTGGGTAGTTTCAAATTTAGGTTGGATAAATTCATGAGTGAGAGGGTTGGTTTAGTGGGACTCGCACTTGAGTTAATAGAATCTTCAAAGCTATTTCTTGGGTAGAATTGAAAAAATGTTGGGCAATTATTCTGTTAGTGGGATGGATTGTGAAGGACCTGCCTAGTATGGGCCAACAGGCCTGCTGCAGTGTTCCTCCTTTCTTATGTTCTTATGAATTTTCCTTACA
>WNWK01041623.1:0-16364 GCA_009830355.1 Cherax destructor | reverse complement strand
AGAGAGATGCTCTCTATACAGACGAAGGCGACGAATCTCAGAGCTGCTGAGAGGGGCCAGTATATCTGAAACACAAAGGGAGGCACTAGTCAGAGAAATAGCAAATATTGGACTTAAGTTTAAGGAATCATACAGAAGACAAGAATCTCAGGATGAACTTAAAGCCATAAAGTAAACTGAAAGAAACCCAAAATACTTCTCTGATGTCAAATCCAAGGGAAAAACAACATCCAGTATTGGGCCTCTGCTTAGGCGAGATGAGATTTACAGAGATGACAGTCAAGAAATGAGTGCGATTGTGGGGGAATGTACCCCTAAGATAATGTGGACTGTAAATGTTGCTATACTTAGCTTGTAGATGCATCCACGATTACCCAGCCGTCCCAGTAACCGTTGGTTGATGCAGACGTTCACATCCCCCACAGGGCTGTATGGGTGAATAAAATTATGTAAGTAATATATATTGCCCCAAAGGAGCGTATGCCATATAATCAGTCATTGAATGGACTGAACGGCGGTTTACTTACGGTGTTTGGGCGGATCGCCCTCGTCTCACCGGGTGAATGATAAATCTGCCTAGAACAAAATATGTATTCCTAACTGCACAGCTGGTGACATCTATGTCTAAGCAAACTTACCTGGGTATTTGTAACGGACCCTTAATTCACACCCGGATATCGTTGTCTTGATTTGTAGAACGCTGATGAGTCACCGTCTTGTTTTCGATGGAGTTCTCTAGTGATTGTCTCTCTACGTTTGTCTTTTAGCAGTAATAAGAAGCTGCGCACACTTCTGAATATAACGCGATTTTATTCACTAAACGCGCTGGAACAGAGTTCTTATCTGATTTCCCGACGTTAGTGGAGATTGAATTAGTAGGTTAAATCCCCTCGCCGCAGCTTCCGTCCCTTTCGTGTCTTAAGTCAATCTAACGCCCTCGTGCCTCAGCGGGGCTTGGCATCGCTGACATCAGCACAATTTCAACAATTGCTACATGCTGCTACAAGTAGTAATTGAAATGCTTGTGTTCTCTAAATACTTCGATCACTGGAACAAATGATTGTATTGTCAAGTGTAGAAACTGCTACAACAGTTTCCTATAACTTCTTGCTAAGGTATAGAGTCACATTTCATCAAATGTCTATTAACTCATATATACATACGCGTTGCTACTTGGTCAGACAACACGTGACACACTGCGGTCTTTTCATCTGTTATTAATTAAGTTGTTTTCGAAGTCAGACACGCCTCGTCTGGCCTTTTCTAAGGGCCGGAAAGGGTAGGGCCCTTGAAAAGGGCACAAAGGGCTGATACCCCCCTCATTTGGAGAATTTTCTCCACAGAGATACTAAAGTCCCAATACAACTCAATGTTCAGCAAATCGTTACCCAGACTAAGGGTCAACAATCCAAATGAATTCTTTATGAACGAGACCCAAAATCTGACCATCTCAAAAATCTCTTATATTATCCTAACACCACAAGACTTTCAAAAGGCAATAAATGACATGCCCATGCACTCTGCCCCAAACTCATGGAACTCCGTGTTCATCAAGAACTGCAAGAAACCCCTGTCGCATGCCTTCAGCATTCTAGGGAGAGGGAGCATGGACACAGAGGTCATCCCACACTCACTAAAAACAACAGACATAGCCCTACTCTACAAAGGTGACAGTAAAACAATTGCAAAGAACTACAGATCGATAGCACTAACATCCCATATCATAAAAATATTTGAGAGGGTTCTAAGAAGCAAGATCGCCAACCACCTAGATACCCATCAATCACACAACCCAGGGCAACACGGGTTTAAAGCAGGTGGCTCCTGCCTGTCCCAGGTACTGGACCACTATGACAAGGTCCTGGATGCTGTAGAGGATAAACAAAATACAGATGTAGTATACACAGACTTTGCAAAAGCTTTCGACAACTGTGACAATGTCGTAATAGAGCACAAAATACATGATAAAGGAATAACAGGAATAGTTGGTAGATGGATCTATAACTTCCTGACAAATAGAACACAAAGAGTAATAGTAAACCGAGTAAAGTCTGAGGCAGCTACGGTGAAAAACTCTGTTCCACAAGGCACAGTACTCGCTCCCATTCTATTCCTCATCCTCATATCTGACATAGAGATGTATGCCATAGCTCCGTGTCTTCCTTTGCGGATGATGCCCGGATTGCCATGACAGTGTCCCCCATCAAAGACACCGCAAGACTCCAAGCAGATATAAATCAAATCTTCAAATGGGCCACTCAAAACAATGTGAAGTTCAACGAGGAGAAATTTCAACTACTCAGATATGAAAAACTTGAGGAAATAAAAAATGTATCAAGGTACAGTGGTTCCCCGAGTAACGAACACCCCGGAAATCGTACAATTATGTAAGTATAATATTGTAAGTGCTTGTGGAAGTGTATTTTTTGGGGCCTGAAATAGACTAACCTACGTGACATTATTTTTTAAGGGAGTAAATTCGTTCAGTAATGGCACTTGAGCAGGCTTCTGGGATGAAGTTTTTCGTTACTCGGGGGACCACTGTATACAACAAATTCTAATAATAATAATAATAATAATAATAATTTTTATTTCTATGCATGTTACAAGTGTACAATGTTATTGGTAGTTACAATTATAAAACAATTATAAAACTGTAATGCAAGGAGAGCCACTGGCATGCGAATAACCATACAATAGAGCGAAAAAGTAATGTGAAGGACCTGGGAGTGATAATGTCAGAGGATCTTGCCTTCATAGACCACAAGAATGTATCTACTGCATCTTCTAGGAAAATGATAGGATGGATATTGAGAACCTTGGATACCAAGCCCATGATGGTTCTCTTCAAATCGCTTGTTTTCTCTAGGCTGGAATACTGCTGTACACTAACTGCCCCCTTCAAGGCAGGGAAAATTGCTGACCTGGAGAGTGTACAAAGAACTTTCACAGCACACATAAGTACGATAAGGCATCTAAATTACTAGGAACGGTTGAAGGCCCTGATCTGTATTCCCTAGAGTGCAGGCGAGAGAGATACATGATAACATACACTTCGAAAATCCAGAGGGATTAGTACCAAACTTGCACATGAATATTACTCCCTATGAAAGCAAAAGACTCGGCAGGAGATGCAACATTTCCCCAGTGAAAAGCAGGGGCGCCACGAGTACACTGAAAGACAACACAATAAGTGTCCGGGGCTCCAAGATTGTTCAACTGCCTCCCAGCATACATAAGGGGGATTTCCAATAGACCCCTGGCTGTCTTCAAGAAGGTACTGGACAGGCACCTAAAGTCGGTACCTGACCAACCAGGCTGTGGTTCGTATGTCAGTTTGTGTGTGGCCATCAGTAACAGCCTGGTTGATCAGACCCTGATCCACCACAAGGCCTGGTCTCAGACTGAGCCGTGGGGGCGTTGACCCCCGAAACTCTCTCCAGGTAAACCCATGAAAGCAAAAGACTCGGCAGGAGATGCAACATTCCCCCAAGACAGGGATATAAGCCACAATGCCGTGTCTTCCTTTGCAGATGACACCCGAATCTGCATGACAGTGTCCACCATTGAAGACACTGCAAGACTCCAAGCAGACATCAACCAAATCTTTAAATGGGCTGCAGATAAAAGTATGAAGTTCAGTGATGAGAAATTTCAATTACTACAGTGGACCCTCGACTTTTGGTCATAATCTGTTGCCGGAGCTAGACCTTAACTCGAATTGTTTGAAAGTTGAACCCTTATTTCCCATAAGAAATAATGTAAATACAATTAATCCGTTTCCACCCAAAAATATTCACCAAAAAATAATTTTTTTAAAGAATAAATACTATAGTTTTACATACAGAAAACAATGAGAAATAAATATAAAGCACTAATTTTAATGGATAAATGAACAGTTAAATCAGTTTTACCTTTATTGAAGAATTTTGTTGGCGTATGAGAGAGGCAGGATAGTTTGTTTGGAGGCAGGACAAGATAGTCCTTCAATATAATAATAATAATAATATTTTTATTTGGACATGATACAAAGAATTACATTTGGTTATTGAGATTACATGAGGTGTACATGCCAAAAGCCCCTAGTATGCAGGGCATTTTGGGCAGACTTAAAATTAACTTAAAACTAAATTGTAAGAATTTTTGTAGATAGTATACAATGAGTAAAGGTGAGTATTTAAGCTATGAAATTTGAACATAGTTTTGTACTTTTGTCTTCATTATAAAATTAATTAAATCAGATTAAACAAATTAAACCAATAATAATAATAAAATAATAAAAAGTTATGGTTGATAATTTATAAAATAAGTAAAGTTGCATATCTAAGTTATAAAGTTTGAATATAAGTTGAACATATCAATTAATTGTAGCAATTTATTGCAGCAATGCAACTAATTGAGTGAGATAACAATTTAAAACAATTAATTGCATTGCAGTTAGTTTACGTGGTCATTATAATGTAAGTGTTGTGGAATAATTAGCTAAGTATGTATTATTCACAACAGGTTTTACATTCATTCATTCGTTCATTCATACATTACATTGAATTGATTAGTCAGGTTTTACGTTAAGTGATTATTCTACTTTGCTGGGAATGGTTGATATGGAGCAATTAGCTTTGGGTGAGAAGGTGGTTTTTTAGCATCGTTTGAATTGGAGTACAGGTAGGGTTTCTTTGGCAATGACAGGTAATGAATTCCAAATTTTCGTGCCTTTATGTGCATTGAGTTTTTACATAGTGTTAGGTGGACACGGGAACATCGAGGAGTGATCTGTGTCTAGTGTTATGGTCATGTGTCCTGTTAAAATTAGTAAGGAGAAGTTTGAGTGGTGGGTTAATATTTGCATAGAGTGTTCTATGTATGTAATAGGCACAGTAAAAAGTATGGATGTGTTGTATGGTGAGTAAGTTTAGGTTTTGAATATTGGTGGAGTATGTTGCCTGGAGTGAGAATTTGTTATCATTCTAACTGCTGCCTTTTGTTGTGTTATTAGTGGTCTGAGATGAGTTATTGATGTAGAGCCCCATGCGCAGATTCCATAGGTGAGGTAGGGTAAATGAGTGAGTGATATAGGGTAAGGAGAGCTGGTTGTAGAACATAGTACCGTATCTTGGATAGTATTCCCACGGTCTTTGAGACTTTCTTGGAGATTTGTTGTATATGTGTCTGAAATTTGAGGCCACTGTCAAGATGTATTCCTAAGAATTTTCCCTCTGTGAGTTTTGCGATAGGGGACCCGTTTATCATTATGTTAAGTGGTGCGTTTGTAGCACTGTTCCCAAACTGGATAAAATAGGTTTTATCAATATTGAGAGTAAGCTTGTTGGTCATCATCCAGGTAGATATTTTCTGCAATTCAGTATTTGCAGTGTTGGCTAGTGTGTCTGGGCTTGGGTGAGAGATAATGTATGTAGTGTCATCTGCAAAAAGTATGGGTTTGAGTAGTTGAGATGCATTTGGTAGGTCGTTAATGTAAATGAGAAAGAGTAGTGGGCCAAGAACACTTCCCTGTGGGACACCTACGGTAATAGTTTGCGCGGTGGAGCTAGCTCCATTTGTGTACACATATTGGTTTCTGTTGCTAAGGTATGATTTTAGGTAGTTTAGGGAGTGTCCTCTTATACCATAGTGCGATAATTTTAAGTGTAACAGATCATGGTCAACTGTATCAAAAGCTTTACGTAAATCAATGAAGATTCCCACTGGGATTTCTTTTTCTCAAGGGCGGTGTAAATTATTTCTAACATGTGTATAATGGCATCATTTGTATTTTTATTAGGCCTGAATCCAAATTGACAGTGGTTGAGTACGTTGTTGGAGGTGAGGTAGGAATATATTTGTCTATGAATTAATTTTTCAAAGATTTTGGAGAGAAGGGTAAGTTAGATATTGGCCTGTAGTTATTCAGGTCTGCTTGATCTCCTCCCTTATGTATTGGGGTGACCTCGCTATTTTGAGTATTGATGGGAAGGTAGAGGATTCAATGGATTTGTTAAAAAGTGTTGCAATAATTGGTGAGAGAACTTGAGAGGCTTTTTGTATATATAAGGTGGTAAGTTATTTAGGTCACCTGCTTTGTTTTTTAATGTGTTGATTATAAGTGAAACTTCTATTGGGTTGGTTGGGGCTAGGAATAGTGTGTTCGGATAGGTGCCAGTGAGATAGTCGTTAGGTGGAGTATTAGAACTTGGGATTTTGCTTGCCAGCTTTTTTCCTATGGTGGAGAAGAAATCATTGAGTTTGTTTGCTGTTTCAATAGGTGGGAGTAGGGGTTCATCTGGTTTTGTTAGTTTGATTGTTCTGTTTGTGGATATCTTTTTGTTCCTAGAATTTCAGATAGGGTTTTCCAGGTCTTTTTTATATCACCTTTTAAGTTATGTAATCTGTTCTCATAGTACAGTTTTTGACCTTCTTATCAGACTCGTTAGGTTTGATGAGTAGCGTTTGTTTGTTCTCTTGATATTTGTCCCATTCTGTACTGTTTTTCATATAGGTGCTTTATATTAATGGACTTGAGTATGCTGGGGTTAGCCAGGGACTATTTAATCTTTTAGTTGTGATTTGTTTAGTTTTTAGGGCAGTGCTTATTATAGAGGTATTGGGTCTTTTAAGAAAATTATTAATACATAAGTCAGTATCTGGGAAGTTGTCTATTTCTGTTTGCCAGTCAATGTTTGTCATAGCTGTTATAAAGCTATTTATAGCTGTCTCATTATGTAGTCTGAAGGTAACTTTAGTACACTATGAGCAGTTGCTCATAGTGTTTGTGAATTCAGTTACTAGTGGGTCCTGATCTTGTAGGAGGTTTATATTGAAGTCGCCTGTGAGGATTAAGTGGTCTTTGTTCATGTGTGCATCAGTAATCATACTTCCTAATTTTTCACTAAATTGCTGAATGTTTGACTGTGGTAATCTATAGATGTTTATAACTGTGAGAGGTTTTTGTAGATATTTGGATTTAAATTTAGCTATTATATATTCTCCATGTTCATCTCTTGTGCAAGTATTGTTAATACATTCAAGCTGGTCTGAGTAGAACATAGCTGTGCCACCTCCTTGTTGGTCTGGCCGACAATTGTGTATGGCTGTGTAACCAGGAATGGCATAGAAATCTGTAGTATGAGGCTTTAACCATGTTTCAGTGAGAGCAATGATGGACATACTGGCCTGAAGTGAGTTTAATAATGCAGTGAGGTCATCAAAATGTTTGCTTAAAGATCTGACATTGTAATTAAAGATAGTTATGTTATTGTTGGATTTGAGAAGTGTTTTAGCCTGTTCTGCTGTGTAGTAATGACAGTTGTTGTTAGGTTCATGTAAGTCATTAAATTCCAAACACATATACAACAAATTTCCAAGAAAATCTCGAAGACAGGAGGCATATTATCAAAGATACGCTATTATGTACCTCAATCAGCTCTCCTTGCACTATATCATTCACTTATCTACCCGTATCTCACCTATGGAATCTGTGCATGGGGATCAACAACGTTAAATCACCTTAGACCACTCATAACACAACAAAAGGCTGCAGTCAGAATGATAACAAATTCCCACTCTAGACAGCATACTCCACCAATATTCAAAAGTCTCAAACTACTCACCGTAAAGAACATTCATACTTACTCTTGTGCCTACTACATATATAAAACTTAACACTCTAATATAAACCCTCTGCTCAAAACTCTCCTCACCAACTTTAATAGGACCCATGACCACAACACACGACACAGATCACTTTTTGATATACCCCGTGTTCATATCAACCTATGTAAAAATTCTATGCACATAAAGGGCCCCAGAATCTGGAATTCATTACCAGTAAATATTAAGATAATCTTGTCTGAAAATCAATTTAAGACTCAACTCAAAAACCACCTACTCACCCAAACCTAAATGATCATACTATAAACTACTTTGAAAAATGCTCATTGTTACTTTCCTATACGATAATCTCAATTTTTAATAATATGTTACTATTATGTTACCCCTACTCATATTATAAGTTAATGTCAAAAATGCTCAATGTTATTTTCCTTAAGATAATCTCAATTCCATATTATCATTCAAGAATCTTAACACCTGTAACAATCTAAGATCTAATATCATTATATAATAATTTAAACAGTAAAATTTCATCATATTGTAATTTTGAAAATAATTTTTAACTAGAATAAACTCAATAAATTTCTCTAATATTAAGTACATAGTTTTTAAGGACTAGAATAAGCTGCCCCTAATGCCATGGCATGTCAGTGGCTCTCCTTGCACTCAATTTACATTGTAACTTCCGATACCCATGTAATCTGCAATGAAATAAAATTTGTTTGTTTGTTTGTAGAAGGTTGATTTCAGGATCAATGTTTGGAATCATAAGATTTAGTGTGATTCTATAATTAAACTTAAAATTAGAACAACACAAGTAGACGTAAGAATAGGACAATGCAAAAGGATTTCTTGTCACGTGAGTTAGTACTTTGAATATGTTTACAAAAATGAGAATAATATCAACTCTACAGCTTATTTATCTAGCACAATTCATCTAATATGACATAATAAACAATATTAATAACATAGAAACATGATATAAACTCTAGAATGAATAAAACATGTCATTACGAATGTAATGACTGGTGGTAGAGTGTTGTTGTTGTTGTTGTTGGGTATACGGGCCACTGACCATAAGCCGTGGTGGGTGGCAGCAGCAGATCATCACCACTATTCACACAAACAATGTACATAATTTATAAATAAGAAATATTTACACTTTAATTTATAAATAAGAAATATTCACACTTATACAAATAAGAAATATTTACAGTGGACCCCTGGTTTACGATATTTTTTCGTTCAAGAATGCTGTTCAAGTGCAATTACCGAACGAATTTATTCCCATAAGGAATAATGTGAATTAGATTAGTCCTTTTAGACCCCCAAAACTACACTTACAAAAGCACGCACAAAAATAAACTTACATAAAACGGCGAGTTTGGAGACCATCGTAAACCGGGGGTCCACTGTACACTTACCTTGGAGGAGATGGTGGCAGAGGGCAGCGCTCTTGTCAGTGCCCCTATATTCCTCTAACAACAATGTAGGAGTTAAGTTTCGTGTCATCATTTTCTATCGCTTAACCCTTTCAGGGTCCGTGCCGTAGTTCTACGTCATGAGCTCAGCTCACTCAGATAAGCTTTGAGTGGTAAATTTGGGCTTAGATATGAGAGAATACATCTATGTGGTAAGTTCGCACCACATAAAACAAATCCTGCAGCACACAGTGCATAATGAGAGAAAAATAACTGAAACTGTAATTTTCGATTAAAACAGCGACTTTGCAGTGTTTTTTCGTATACAGTAGGGCCCCACTTATACGGCAGGTTAGGTTCCAGGCTAGTGCCTTAAAGCAGACATCGCCGAAAAGCAGAACGCCATTTTTTTCCACTTCTAAATGCATATAAATGCCAGACAACAAGCTTACATTAACTTATATTAAGTTAGCAATAGCACTAGGCATTAAAAAACACAATAAAAAGTAAGATACACACAGAGTACACTTATTACTTACCTTAAAGTATTAACATTGGCTTAAAATAGTCTGTGAACCAATTTATGAAAAGATCAGTAGTCATCCAAGCTTTTGAATTGGATTTATAATAAACAGGAGGCTACCTTTTGCATAGTTCTTTAGGGCCCTACGATTCTCTGAGTGATAAATTATCATAGGTTTTAACTTGCAATCCCCAGCAGCATTAGCTCCTAGCAAGAGTGTTAGTTGAAGACTCAGATGAGTCAAAGGGATGTTAGGAAGCATTTCTTCAGCCATAGAGTAGTCAGGAAGTGGAATAGTCTGGCAAGTGATGTAGTGGAGGCAGGAACCATACATAGCTTTAAGAGCAGGTATGATAAAGGTCATGGAGCAGGGAGAGAGAGGACCTAGTAGCGGTCAGTGAAGAGGCGGGGCCAGGAGCTAAGTCTCGACCCCTGCAACCACAATTAGGTGAGTACACTCTTGGGTTATCCTGGGTTCTCTACACATATGCTGCTATATGTAACTGTATTTGATGGCTATCTCAGCGATCAACATATACCTTGTTAGTAAGTTCATTCAGGTATACACAAATACAGTTACATAGATTATCATACATAGCAAATATGCGTAGACAACCCAGGATAACCCAAAAAAGTCAGTTCACTGAGTTTAATCATTTCTAACTTGGCACTTAAAGTAAGAGGCTTACGACTCCTCTTTTTATCACAACTAAGCTTAGACGCCATAGTCAATGAGAGCCAACTAGTAAACGAAAGAGTAAACGAGAGAGAGAACAAGATACGGAGTTCAGAGAAGGTAAAACAACAAACTGAACAGGTAGTGGGCGATCACACGGTCAGGCGAAATGAATGCGATTAATACGTGTCCACTTTTAGTTCATTCACATATGTTTGTAAGAGTTTGTGAGACTTTTACCTCAAAATAATTTTTTTTATTATAATAATAATTACCTCACAATACAAATACTCTTACATTGTGTACAAGTTAGTACAAAATAAACAAACAGCAACACTCCCATTCTCATGCAACACACTATTTTTAGAGTTAATGATAGTATTACCATTATTATTATCATAATAAAAAAGAAGTGCTAAACCCACAAGGGTCGTGAATAACTATATACAGTGGTACCCCGACTTACGATGTTATCATCTTACGTTATTTTCGATAACCGATATTTATAACGTAAGAAATTTGATTGTGACTTACGATGTTTGCTTCGTCTACCGACATTCGTACCGGACGTGTCCGCTTGGCGCCCAGCTGACGCGCACTCCAGGAGCGTCAGTGCTATTGTTTACAAGCGAGAGCGACCACCACCCACACCCACGCATTCATACCAGTATATTGTCATTATTCCACTGTTTTTAGTGCTTGCAACTGCTAAATAAGCTACCATGGGTCCAAGGAAAGATCCTAGTGCTAAGCCTGTGGTAAAGAATGTGCAGGGAGTGAAGCATTTATGCAGGGAGTGTAGCATTTATGCAGGGAGTGTGCAGGCATGCAGGGAGTGTAGCAGGGATGCAGGGATGTAGCATGGATGCAGGAGTGTAGCAGGGATGCAGGGAGTGTAGCAAGGATGCAGGGAGTGTAGCAGGAGGCAGGGAGTGTAGCAAGGATGCAGGGAGTGTAGCAGGGATGCAGGGAGTGTAGCAGGGATGCAGGGAGTGTAGCAAGGATGCAGGGAGTGTAGCAAGGATGCAGGGAATGTAGCAAGGATGCAGGGAGTGTAGCAAGGATGCAGGGAGTGAAGCAGGGATGCAGGGAGGATAGTAGCAAGGATGCAGGGAGTGTAGCAAGGATGCAGGGAGTGTAGCAAGGATGCAGGGAGTGTAGTAGGCATGCAGGGAGTGTAGCAAAGATGCAGGAGTGTAGCAAGGATGCAGGGAGTGTAGCAGGGATGCAGGGAGTGTAGCATTCATGCAGGGAGTGTAGCAAGGATGCAGGGAGTGTAGTAGGCATGCAGGGAGTGTAGCAAAGATGCAGGGAGTGTAGCAAGGATGCAGGAGTGTAGCAAGGATGCAGGGAGTGTAGCAGACATGCAGGGAGTGTAGCAGGGATGCAGGGAGTGTAGCAAGGATGCAGGGAGTGTAGCAGACATGCAGGGAGTGTAGCAAAGATGCAGGGAGTGTAGCAAGGATGCAGGGAGTGTAGCAGGGATGCAGGGAGTGTAGCAGGGATGCAGGGAGTGTAGCAGGGATCAGGGAGTGTAGCAGGGATGCAGGGAGTGTAGCAGACATGCAGGGAGTGTAGCAAAGATGCAGGGAGTGTAGCAAGGATGCAGGGAGTGTAGCAAGGATGCAGGGAGTGTAGCATTCATGCAGGGAGTGTAGCAGGGATGCAGGGAGTGTAGCATTCATGCAGGGAGTGTAGCATTCATGCAGGGAGTGTAGCAAAGATGCAGGGAGTGTAGCAAGGATGCAGGGAGTGTAGCAGGCATGCAGGGAGTGTAGCAGACATGCAGGGAGTGTAGCAAGGATGCAGGGAGTGAAGCAGGGATGCAGGGAGTGTATCAAGGATGCAGGGAGTGTAGCAAGGATGCAGGGAGTGTAGCAAGGATGCAGGGAGTGTAGTAGGCATGCAGGGAGTGTAGCATTCATGCAGGGAGTGTAGTAGGCATGCAGGGAGTGTAGCATTCATGCAGGGAGTGTAGCATTCATGCAGGGAGTGTAGCATTCATGCAGGGAGTGTAGCAAGGATGCAGGGAGTGTAGTAGGCATGCAGGGAGTGTAGCAAAGATGCAGAGAGTGTAGCAGGGATGCAGGGAGTGTAGCAGGGATGCAGGGAGTGTAGCAGGGATGCAGGGAGTGTAGCAGACATGCAGGGAGTGTAGCAAAGATGCAGGGAGTGTAGCAAGGATGCAGGGAGTGTAGCAAGGATGCAGGGAGTGTAGCATTCATGCAGGGAGTGTAGTAGGCATGCAGGGAGTGTAGCAGGGATGCAGGGAGTGTAGCAGACATGCAGGGAGTGTAGCAAAGATGCAGGGAGTGTAGCAAGGATGCAGGGAGTGTAGCAATGCAGGGAGTGTAGCAGGGATGCAGGGAGTGTAGCAGGGATGCAGGGAGTGTAGCAGGGATGCAGGGAGTGTAGCAGACATGCAGGAGTGTAGCAAAGATGCAGGGAGTGTAGCAGGGATGCAGGGAGTGTAGCAAGGATGCAGGAGTGTAGCATTCATGCAGGGAGTGTAGTAGGCATGCAGGGAGTGTAGCATTCATGCAGGGAGTGTAGCATTCATGCAGGGAGTGTAGCAAAGATGCAGGGAGTGTAGCAGGGATGCAGGGAGTGTAGCAGACATGCAGGGAGTGTAGCAAGGATGCAGGGAGTGTAGTAGGGATGCAGGGAGTGTAGCAAGGATGCAGGGAGTGTAGTAGGGATGCAGGGAGTGTAGCAAGGATGCAGGGAGTGTAGTAGGGATGCAGGGAGTGTAGCAAGGATGCAGGGAGTGAAGCAGGGATGCAGGGAGTGTAGCAAGGATGCAGGGAGTGTAGCAAGGATGCAGGGAGTGTAGCAAGGATGCAGGGAGTGTAGCAGACATGCAGGGATGTGGACAGCAGGGAGTGTAGCAGGGATGCAGGGAGTGTAGCAGGCATGCAGGGAGTGTAGCAGGCATGCAGGGAGTGTAGCAAAGATGCAGGGAGTGTAGCAAGGATGCAGGGAGTGTAGCAGGGATGCAGGGAGTGTAGCAGACATGCAGGGAGTGTAGCAAAGATGCAGGGAGTGTAGCAAGGATGCAGGGAGTGTAGCAGGGATGCAGGGAGTGTAGCATTCATGCAGGGAGTGTAGCAAAGATGCAGGGAGTGTAGCAAGGATGCAGGGAGTGTAGCAAGGATGCAGGGAGTGTAGCAGGGATGCAGGGAGTGTAGCAAGGATGCAGGGAGTGTAGCAAGGATGCAGGGAGTGTAGCAAGGATGCAGGGAGTGTAGCAGGGATGCAGGGAGTGTAGCAGGGATGCAGGGAGTGTAGCAAGGATGCAGGGAGTGTAGCAAGGATGCAGGGAGTGTAGTAGGCATGCAGGGAGTGTAGCATTCATGCAGGGAGTGTAGCATTCATGCAGGGAGTGTAGTAGGCATGCAGGGAGTGTAGCATTCATGCAGGGAGTGTAGCATTCATGCAGGGAGTGTAGCATTCATGCAGGGAGTGTAGCATTCATGCAGGGAGTGTAGCATTCATGCAGGGAGTGTAGCATTCATGCAGGGAGTGTAGCATTCAAAGAAAAAGGCCAGTAACCCCAGAAAAGAACTTGGTACCTGCAGTGTTAATGGAAGGGGATTCCCCTTCCAAACACTAGCATACTACTCCACCTTCTCCCCTCCTCCCGTCCTCCACACATCAACAACTCTTCAATAAATGTAAGTGACATGTTATTGTTCAATATTTACATGTGTATTTAGGTATTCTTTATTAAATTTTGTATTATTTAATGTCAAAAAGTTCTAAAAAATATTTTATTTAACTACTTTTGGAAGTCTTGGACGGATTAAATTTATTTCCATTATTTCTTATGGGGAAAATTGATTCGTTTAACGATTGTTTCGCCTTAAAATATGCCCTCTCTGACGGATTAATATCGTAAGTCGGGGTACCACTGTATAGAGTGAAGGCATATGAAAGGAATATTTTTCTACAGTTATCCCTCAATGTTTGACTAGAGAAAACGTAATTCTTCCGACTTCTACAAAGTCGTTTGGTAAACAAATATCATATTTGTCAATTTTTATTCTGTGGGTGTATGTATCATGTTTATATGCTATGTACGCGCTTTTTAAATTATTTTGAAGAAAATATCATAGATGAATTAATGAAAATGTCTATATTAACGTAAAATAAGACATTTAATGTGCCCAAGAGTGATTATTATTAATATTACGTAATGTTTTCCCTCCGCCCGGCAACACCATAGCATATAAACAGCATGTTTATATGCTATGTAACGTGTTTCTCATATAATTTTGAAGAATATATCATAGATGGATTAATGAAAATGTCTATATTAACGTAAAATAAGACATTTAATGTGCGCAAGAGTGATTATTATTAGTATTACGTAATGTTTTCCCTCCACCCGGCAACCACACCTACATAGCATATAAACATAGCATATAAACAGCATGTTTATATGCTATGTAACGTGTTTCTCATATAATTTTGAAGAATATATCATAGATGGATTAATGAAAATGTCTATATTGACATAAAATTGGACATTTAATGTGCCCAAGAGTGATGATTACATAATAGAGAGATGTGCTCACGGAAAATGTAAACAAACTGGGTGGCGCGCGCTGTATCTGAAAGACGCTCGCCATATACAAAAGTTTTGGTCATAATTTGAACTCGCCGTATGAACGGAACGCCGAAAGACGAAATGCCGAAAAGCGGGGCCCTACTATACTTTTTATAGTTGTATTTACGATTTCTTGGTCTCATTTGATAGAATGGAAGATATATTACAGATATAGAGATGATTTTGATTAGTTTTAGTAATGGAAATGGCTTGAAACTGAGCTCAAAATAGCGGAAATGTTAAATTTTTGCCGATTGTTCAAGAGTAAACAAATGACCTCACACGTCTAATACGCGCCAGCTGGTGGGTCTAATATACATTCACAAATGTGGTGATATTATTTGTACAATTATTACAATATTGCATAAGAGTAAATCTTCCATTTTTTGGTTTGAATAAAAATTCATTATGTGAATAAAAAATAAAAATGGAATTCATTTGTAAAGACTGAAAACATAGCTAATGAACAGAGGAAATGTTAGTTTAGTGCCACGAATGCCTGCATTGTTTATTCTGCACCCTATTTTGAAATTAGAATATTTTGAACTTTGAGTTAAATTGGCTAAATTACCAATTTCCAATCACTTTATTTTGTAGTTGAAACAGTTGACTGGGCGATTTCTTGTGCTCATTCGATAAAATGGAAGTAATACTAGTGAAATAGCTAAGAATTCGGTCAACTGGAATAATGTAATTGGCCTAAAATGGGAGTCAAAGTCGGCAAAATCGCTGATGCGTAAATATCGCTGACACATCAAAATTCGCGAGAGCATAATTTCGTCAATTTTCAATCAAATTTCGTACTATTTGTTTTATTACCTTCAGAAAAAGATTCTCTACCATTTCATAAGAAAAAATAAGAATTTTTTTTTTTTAAAGTTCTTGGACACTGGTGCACCCCTTCCAAAAATGGCCTTGGACCCTGAAAGGGTTAATTGCTTAACTTATATGCTACACTTTATCCCTGGCTGGTGCTATAGCCTTTATCGACTTGTGAAGCTTCTTTGGACCCATGGACCCGTGGACTAACACAATATCTCCTCAAAAAATCAGGCATAATCACAGAAAACACCACAGACCACTACCCTACCTTTCTCATAACTAACCTAGGCATTCTGCCCCAAGAAATTGCAAAAGTTACCTTCAGACTACATAATGAGTCTGCTGTTAATAATTTTATATCAGCTATGACGAACATTGACTGGCTTAACGAATTGGAAACACACTCAGATATTAATGAATGCATCAAGAACTTTCTTAAAAAAAACACATAACCTCTATAACAGACATTGCCCGAAAAAAATAAACAGATCACAGCTAAAAGACTTAACAATCCTGGCTAACACCCAGCATCCTTAAATCCATAAATAAGAGGCACCAATATGAAAAACAATATAGAAGGGGTCTAATAACCAGAGAACAATCCAAACGCTACTCATCAATCCTTACTAGCCTGATAAGAAGGTCCAAAAAATTGTATTATGAGAACAGACTCCAGACCGTAAAAGGTGATATGAAAAAGACCTG
>WNWK01041622.1:0-16364 GCA_009830355.1 Cherax destructor | reverse complement strand
TTGCGGCTGAAAAATATGTGCCTGAATTCCAGGAGTACATAGAGGCTGAACAATTCCTCCCCCAACAAGTGTTTAATTGTGATGAAACAGGCCTGTTTTGGAAGAAAATGCCCAACAGGACCTACATTACTCAGGAGGAAAAGGCACAGCCAGGACATAAGCCTATGAAAGACAGGCTAACTTTGATGCTTTGTGCTAATGCCAGTGGTGATTGCAAAGTGAAGCCTTTACTGGTGTATCTTTTTGAAAATCGAGTGTTTGGCAGATGCAGTGTCAGCAAGTCTAACTTGTGAGTGATGTGGAGGTCTAACAAAAAGGCATGGGTCACAAAGGACATTTTCTTAGATTGGTTCAATGGCATGTTTGGCCCCAGTGAGAAGAAATATCTATTGGACAATAATTTGCCACTTAAGTGCCTCCTGATAATGGACAATGTCTTGTCATCCTCCAAACTTGGTAGAGAAAATTGTGGAGGAGTTTAAATTCATCAAAGTGAAGTTCTTGCCCCTAATACCACTCCTCTCCTCCAGCCCATGGACCAGCAGGTCATTTCCAACTTTAAAACTCTACACCAAAGCAATGTTTCAAAAGTGCTTTGATGTGACCACAGACATGAATATAACCCTAAGAGAATTTTGGAAAAACATTTCCATATGCTGCATTGTTAAACCTTATAGGTAAGGCTTGGGAGGGAGTGACTACCAGGACTTTGAACTCTGCCTGGAGAAAATTGTGGCCAGACTGTGTCCTAGAGGGGGATTTTGAAGGTTTTGGGGCTGAGCCTCAGAACCTGAGCCTGAGCCTGAGCCTGTTGTGGAAGAAATTGTGGAATTGGGCAAGTCTTTGGGGTTAGAGGTGAGTGGTGAGGATGTGGAACAGTTGGTGGAGGAGCACAAGGAAGAGCTAACCACTGAAGATCTGCAAGAGCTTCAACAGCAACTGAACAAGAGTCCAGTGGTCAGGACAATGGTTCAGAGGAGGAGGAGGTGGAACAGAAATGGAAGAAATTGCCTTCTTCAAGGATTAGGAGATCTGTGCCAAATGGAGTGATGTGCAAGGCTTTATGGATGAATATCACCCTAACCATGCTGTTGCAGGCCATGCTGGCAACCTGTACAATGACACAGTGGTGTGTCATTTCAGGGATGTGTTAAAGAATCGCCAGACATAGAGCTCCCTGGACAAATTTATTGTTAGAAAGAGGTCCAGTGACTCTCAAGCTGGTCCTAGTGGCATTCAAAGAAAAAGGAAGTAACCCCAGAAAAGAACTTGGTACCTGCAGTGTTAATGGAAGGGGATTCCCCCTTTCCCAAAAACTAGCATACTACTCCACCTTCTCCCCTCCTCCCGTCCTCCACACATCAACAACTCTTCAATAAATGTAAGTGACATGTTATTGTACAATATTTACATGTGATTTAGGTATTCTTCATTAAATTGTGTATTATTTAATGTCAAAAAGTTCTAAAAAATATTTTATTTAACTACTTTTGGAAGTCTTGGACGGATTAAATTTATTTCCATTATTTCTTATGGGGAAAATTGATTCGAGTAACGATTGTTTCGCCTTAAGATATGGCCTCTCTGACGGATTAATATCGTAAGTCGAGGTACCACTGTATTTGTCAGAAGGCTGAAGAGGGGTTGTTGAGGTGTTTTGGTCATTTAGAGAGAATGGATCAAAGTAGAATGACTTGGAGAGGGTATAAATCTGTAGAAGAAGGAAGGCGGGGTAGGGGTCGTCCTAGAAAAGGTTGGAGGGAAGGGGTAAAGGAGGTATTGTGGGTGAGGGGCTTGGACTTCCAGCAAGCATGTGTGAGCGTGTTAGATAGGAGTGAATGGAGATGAATGGTTTTTGGGACATGACGATCTGTTGGAGTGTGAGCAGGGTAACATTTTGTGAAGGGATTCAGGGAAACCAGTTAATTGATTTAATTGGACTTGAGTCCTGGAAATGGGAAGTACAATGCCTGCACTTTAAAGGAGGGGTCTGGGATAGTGACAGCTGGGAGGGACAATTCTCAGCTGTCGTATCTGAGCTCCTCTACGAAGACAGTGATTATGTATGAGTGTGGTGAAAGTGTTGAATGATGATGAAAGTATTTTCTTTTTTGGGATTTTCTTTATTTTTGGGTCACCCTGCCTCGGTGGGAGACGGCCGACTTGTTGAAAAAAAAAAAAATGATGCTATTATACACATGCTAGAAATAATTTACACCGCTCTCGAGAAAAAAGAAATCCCAGTGACCATGATCTGTTACACCTAAAATTACCACACTATGGTACAGTGGTCCCTCAACTAACGAACTTAATCCATTCCAGGAGCTAGTTCTTAACACGAAAAGTTCGTAATTTGAAACCTTATTTCCCACAAGAAATAATGTAAATATAATTAATCTGTTTCCACCCAAAAAATTTCACAAAAAATTCATTTTTTTAAAGAATAAATACTTTAGTTTTACATACAGAAAACAATGAGAAATAAATATAAAGCACTAATTATAATGGACAAATGAACAGTTAAATAAGTTTTACCTTTATTGAAGACTTTTGTTGGCGTATGAGAGTTTGTTTGGAGGCAGGACAAAATAGTCTTTCAATATGACAATATCAACTCTACAGCTTACTTATCTAACACAATTCATCTAATATGACATAATAAACAATATTAATAACATAGAAACATGATAAAAACTCTAGAATGAATAAAACATGTCTAAATAAACTATCATTATTATTATTATTATTAACCCTTAAACTGTCCACACGTAGATATACGTTCACTCGCGAAAGTGACCGAATATTTTGAAAAAAAATAATCTTTTTTTTTTTCTAAAAATGAAGAGCACATTTTTATAAATAGGATAGGCTAAAAAAAAAAACATTTTAGAACCAGTACTTACCGAGATATAAGCCCACGAAGTTGGTGCTAAATGATGTGGTGTCGGCAACATGGAGCACTGCCGCTTGCAGAAACAAGAAACATTTATCATTTTTTTCCATTTTTTCCATTTTCTGTTGTTTTCATGCTATGATAATAATGTTTTGATGCAGATCTATTCATTTCATTGCCAATTCTTGTTTAGACACAAATGTTTCTTACTGAATTAGTAATCATACTGTCACAAACACACATGTTCACACTGATAAATAAATTTGTACACCTGGTTCAATCACTTACTATTGTTTACATATATATACAAGGTATTTACAGGTCCTATTTATGTTTCTAGAAGTCCACCACTGTATGATACTCGAAGAAGCATGGATTCATACAGAGTGCCACTCCACATTGCTGACACATGAATCGTGTGTCTTTTCGCACTTGGGGTCGCTGTGTACTGTAAGCACACACAACACACTTTTTCTGAGAGTACTTCTTCTTTGGAGTAGATGGTAATGGTATCAGACAGTGACAGTTAGGGATTATTCGGTTGGGCACTTCCCCCTCTGGTTGTGGAGTGACAGGTCGCTGTTGTGGAGTGATAGGTCGCTGTTGTGGGGTGACAGGTCGCTGTGGAGTGGCAGGTTGATAGGTTGATTGTTGAGCTTGCTCATTCTGTCTGTTTGTACCATCTCGTTTCTGTGGATGGATGACAGCAATGTCACGTCCCTTTTGTCATGCCATGACAGTGACATGATGTCATTGGCATGAAACGCCTGCACTACACTTCCTCCAGTGAACTTTGGCATGTGTTTTCTATTTCTTCTCACTGTTCCACATACAGTGGTACCTCGACTTACGATAGTCCCCAAACTCACCCTTGTATGTAAGTTTATTTTTTTAAATGCTTTTGTAAGTGTAATTTTGGGGGTCTAAAAGGACTAGTCTATTTTACAACATTTCTTAAGGAGATAAATTCGTTTGGTAATGACACTTGAACAGCATTCTGGAATGAAAAAATATCGTAAGTCGAGGTACCACTGTATATCAGTATTGTTCACACGTAGGAAATCAGCAAGCATAGGGCTTGTGTACCAGTTGTCTGTGAACAATGTATGGCCCTTGCCAAGGTATGGCTGCATCATCTTGCGAACATCACCAGAAATGCCCAACATGCGCCTGGTATCATCAAGTGTATTTTTACCTGTGTAGATAATGACATCCAACACAAGACCAGTCTCACAGTCACACATAACAAACAGTTTTATACCAAAGCGATTACGTTTGCTTGGTATATATTGTTTGAATGACAGTCGTCCCTTGAACAGAATCAAGGACTCGTCAACAACAATGTTCTTGAATGGATAAAAGTAGGCACTGAATTTTTGCTTGAGATACATAAACAATTCCCGGATTTTGTAGAGGAGGTCATTTCGGTTTGGTGTATTCCTATCTGAGAAGTGCAACATTCTCAGCAACAGAAGGAATCTGTTGCAGGGAAGGAGGTCACGGAAGACTGGAGTGCTAATGAAGTGGTCTGTGGACCAGTAGTTTGCTATATTGTTCTTATATGTGTGTGGCATAAGCATGACAGTGCCAAGGAATAAATACATTTCAGCCACAGTTGTATCTTTCCACCTGCGCAGCCGTGACAATTCTGAAAAATCTGCATGGTCCATTGTATACTGGTAGTACAGGTTGGTCTGAGTAACAATCAGGCTCATTATTGGCTCATCAAAGTATAGTTGAAAATAGTCTAACTCTGTAGACTCACTTGTGATGGGACAGTGTGGCATGATGCCACTTCCACTGCCATCAAAATTGAAAGGATGTGGCACGAATGGTGTATGCTCAGTCCACTTCCATTAACGATCAGATGGTGCAGGGTGGACCTGTGGCATGGGACGTGGGGGAGCAGGAGGGACGGGAGTGGGGCCAGCACATGATTGAGAGGGTGCCTCATGGTCCTTTGTCTGTCCACACACCGCGCCACGAGGTCCAGGCACCATGCCACCCACCACCTCTTCCTCCATCCCAGCATACTCTCCTTCATTATCACTTTCACTATCAGTGGCTGGGGTTTTGGATCGTGAACTGCCACAACCCTTGCCTCTGACTGCATATGGCACACTGCCTGAACGTAGGTAATGACGCCCATAAGTACGTTTCACTGGAGAATAATGATAATCACTATCACTCGACGAATCGTCTATGGGCATAAAATCGATTTCATCATCGTCACTTATATCACCTTCACTATCGTCACTATCATAACACATGGAAAATGATAATTTCCTCTTGCGGAGCTGCCTTTGGGTAGTAACACTAGCAACCCCAGAGGTGCTGGGCTGAGGGTCTGTGGCCACACTGGCCACACCAGATGTGCTGGGCTGAGGGTCTGGTATGGCCACACTGTCCACATTGGCCACCCCAGAGGTGATGGGCTGAGGGTCATCTGGGTTGTCATCAATAGTTTCACTAATTCCTTGATTATTAGTGGCTATATCACTGTCAAATCCACTAAGCTCGCGTTCTCTATCACTTTCCGAGAATAGTAGAGTGTTAATACGACGAGGCATGAGTGAATCACGGGGGTGTGCCATGATGTTGACCCAAGATGGAGCTGAAACTAACTGGCGCTACCATGCGGTACCCTGGCGTCCCCGATTTTTTCATACTGCGCACACTGAGGGCGCAGACCCATTCTCTCATGTCTAGGCGACTCAGGCCTATTGCGCTAAATTTGAACGAATGTAAAATAAAACGTAGATATACATTCGGTCACTTTCGCGAGTGAACGTATATCTACGTGTGGACAGTTTAAGGGTTAAGGACTGGTGGTAGTGTGTTTGTTATTGTTGGGTATAAGGGCCACTGACCATAAGCCGTCGTGGTGGTGGGTGGCAGCAGAAAGTCACCACCACTATCACACAAACAATGTGCATAATTTATAACTAAGAAACATTTACACTTTAATTTATAAATAAGAAATATTTACACTTTAATTTATAAATAAGAAATATTCACACTTATATAAATAAGAAATACTTACACTTAGAGGAGATGGTGGCACAGTACTGCGATCTTGTCAGTGTCCCTATATAATCTCAAACAACATTGTAGAAGTTAAGTTTTGTGTCATCATTTTCTATCGATTAATTGCTTAACTTACTTGAGTAAGTAAGTTTATTCAGGTATACACAAATCCAGTTATACATAGATTATCATACATAGCAGCATATGTGTAGAAAACCTAGGATAACCCAAAAAAGTCAAGACAGAGTGACTTATTTCTATTGCTACACTTTATCACTAGCTGGTGCTATTGCCTTTATCGACTTGTGAAGCTTCTTTTAACCCATGGTGACTTATTTCACAGTGACAATCACTTAACCAACAATAAACACAACAAAAGTATTGTGAATGTTTGAAAGAGTGTGCTGGGTAATGTTCTCTCAAGTGTAAACAACGCTTGGCGGACAGGTCTGGTACAGTTCACTTCACGAGTAAATGTTGAAAAATATTTTGTGAGAAAAATATTTTGCGAAAAAAGCGTTCGTTACGCGATTTGTTCGCTATATGGAACGTTCGTTAGGCGGGGGTCCACTGTATAAGAGGGCACTCCCTCAACTACCTAAAATCATACCTTAGCAACAGAAGCCAATATGTGTACACAAATGGAGCTAGTTCTACCATGCAAACTATTACAGTTGGTGTCCCACAGGGAAGTGTTCTTTGTCCACTTCTCTTTCTCATTCATATTAACGACCTACCAAATGCATCTCAACTACTCAAACCCATACTATTTGCAGATGACACTACATACGTTTTCTCTCGCCCAAGCCCAGACATACTAGTAGCCAACACTGTAAATGCTGAATTGCAGAAAATATCTACCTGGATGATGACTAACAAACTTACTCTCAATATTGATAAAACCTATTTCATTCAGTTTGGAAACAGAGCAACAATTGTACCACTTAACATAATGATAAACGGGTCCCTTATCACAAAACTCACAGAGGGAAAATTCTTAGGAATCCATCTTGACAGTGGCCTCAAATTTCAGACACATATATAACAAATTTCCAAGAAAGTCTCCAAGACCGTGGGAATACTATCCAAGATACGGTACTATGTTCCACAACCAGCTCTCCTTACCCTATATCACTCACTCATTTACCCCTACCTCACCTATGGAATCTGCGCATAGGGCTCAACAACAATAACTCATCTGAGACCATTAATAACACAACAAAAGGCTGAAGTCAGAATGATAACAAATTCACACTCCAGACAACATACTCCACCAATATTCAAAAATCTAAACTTACTCACCAAACAAGACATCCATACTTTTTACTGTGCCTATTACTTACATAAAACACTAAACTCAAATATTAACCCACCACTCAAACTTCTCCTTACCAACCTTAACAGGACACATGACCATAACACAAGGCACAGATCACTCCTCGATGTTCCCCGTGTCCATCTAACACTATGCAATGCACATTAAAGGCCCAAAAATTTGGAATTCATTACCTGTGATTGCCAAAGAAACCCTGCCTGTACTTCAATTCAAAATGCTGCTAAAAAACCACCTTCTCACCCAAACCTAAGTGCACAATATTTAACATTATCAACAAAGTTGATTAATCACTTAAATATAAAAACCTGTTATAAATAATGCATACTGAGCTAACTCTGTTTCTATAGCATTAACAAATAAAATAATCCATTCTTTTGTACTCTTTGTAACTCATCTAATGAACATATAAACTGTAATTGCAATACAACTAATGTATGAATGAACGATTGAATGAATGAATGTAAAACCTGTTATGAATAATACTTACTTAGCTAATTATTCCCAACACTGATATTATAATGACCACGTAAACTAACTGCAATGCAATTGTTTTAAATTGTTTTAAATTGTTATCTCACTCAATTAGTTGCATTGCTGCAATAAATTGCTACAATTAATTGATATGTTCAACTTATATTCAAACTTTAAAACTTAGATAAGCAACTTTACTTATTTTATAAATTATCAACCATACCTTTTTATTATTTTATTATTACTATTGCTTTAATTTGTTTAATCTGATTTAACTAATTTTATAATGAAGACAAAAGTACAAAACTATGTTCAAATTTCATAGCTTAAATACTCACCTTTACTCATTGTATACTATCTACAATAATTCTTACAATCTAGTTTTAAGTTAATTTTAAGTCTGCCCAAAATGCCCTGCATACTAGGGGCTTTTGGCATGTACACCTCATGTAATCTAAATAACCAAATGTAATTCTTTGTATCATGTCCAAATAAAAATTATTATTATTATTATTATTATTATTATTATTAATTTGTTTGATCTGTTTTAATTTGTTTGAATTGCATTGCTGCAATTAATAAATTATTATGTTCAACTTGTATTCAAATTTCACAACTCAAATACACAATTATACTTATTTTGTAAATTATCAACCATAATTTTTTACCATGTAGTCTACTGTTAATTAATTTTAAGAATGCCCACAATGCTGAGCATATTAATGGCTTTTGGCATGTACACCCCATTTATACCTAGAACTATGTAGTACATCTTTGTATCATGTCTAAAAAAAATTATTATTATTATTATTATTATTATTAGTTTCTCTACTCTCGGAGCCCGGCAATGGGTAAGGCTTGTGTTAGGTGTAAGTCATTTTAACTTTTTTTGTGTTATCCTGGTAGGTAATGTACACCTGTGTTATTATTTATAATATGTTTAACTGTATTTATGTGTACCTGTACCTAAATAAACTTACTAACTTATCGGGTTATCCTTGCTTAAATCTATATAATGAACTTTGTATATGCCATAAAAGTGCTGCCAACACCAACACCTGAGCACCTAACACACTCAACATCTGAGCATCTAACACCTCACACACTCAACACCTGAACACCTAACACCTCACAGTCAACACCTGAGCACCTAACAACACAATACCTAAGTACCTAACACCTCACATGCTCAACACCTGAGCAACTAACACCTCATACTCAACACCTGAGCACCTAACAACACAATACTTGAGCTCCTAACACCACACACAGTCAACACCTGAGCACATAACACACCCAACACCTGAGCACTTAACAACACAATACCTGAGCACCTAACACTACACACAGTCAACACCTGAGCACATAACACCTCACACACACAATACCTAAGCACATAACACCTCACACACTCAACACCTGAGCACATAACACCTCACACACACAATACCTGAGCACCTAACACCTCACACACTCAACACCTGAGCACCTAACATCTCACACACTCAACACGTGAGTACCTAACACCTCACACAGTCAACACATGAGCACCTAACACCTCACACTCAACACCTGAGCACCTAACACCTCATACACTCAACACCTGAGCACCTAACACCTCACACACTCAACAAGTGCTAGACATGATCATGTCTAGCACCTCTCCTCCTTAATACATTATATTTCATGACTCAAACTCTCTATATGTATCATATAGTACATGAATGTTGTATTGTAATAAAGGCAGGTGTCATCTGTGTTGTATAAAGGAAGATGTCACTCACCTTTGTTAGAAGAAACAAAGTAACAAGTTTCTTGTTTGTTTGTTGGGTTTAAAAGGGCCACTGACAGCCTAAGCCGTATCGAGCCCGACCTCTCGATGATACGAGGAAGATTTATTGCCCAAGGCTGGGCGATGATAGAAAAGAGAACAAAAGTTCATTTGGTAATAGAAATAGAAACTTGAAGTTTGCAATTAGATCCGGTGGACCCCCTTGCCATGCCCCAGCCGAGCGGGACCCCTAACACCCTCAGTGAAATATCTGGGAATCCCCTTTGGCCCATGCATGTCAGGAGAACTGATAGGGAACAGCGTAGTAAAGAAAGCGAATGCCAGACTGAAATTCCTCTACAGACAAACACAGTGTCTACCTACTGAGGCTCGCAGGACCCATGTTTAGCCTTATACAATGTCATATTGACTACGCTTGCTCTTCATGGTACTCTGCCTTGACAAAAAAAACTGAAAGATGACCCCTGTGGTTTAGCGCTTCTTTTGATTATAATAATAATAGCTCTTATACAATGTCATATGGACTACGCTTGCTCTTCATGGTACTCTGCCTGGGTCCAAGATTCATCCTGGACCTGGGTCCAAGATTCATCCTGGACCTGGGTCCAAGAGAACATGTAGGTCAGGATGAAGTACAACAATTGGATATGCTGAATATTGAAGACAGAGTAAAACAACTGAAGCTAAATCAAGTTTATAAAATTGCTCACAGTGTCCAGAATATCTTGCTGCCACTTTTGTCAAGGCTGGGAACCAAAGTTGTGACAGGACCCATAGACATAATACCAGACATAAACATCTCTTTGACATTCCCCGTGTTTAGTTTAATATCTTTATTATGCACCCCATACCCATCCTGTGGGCGGTAGTCAAAAGATTTCAGAGGTACATAATTGGTCCATTGACTGGACTCCAAAGTTTTGATAGCTGAACAAGTTACAGCGGTAATGAACTAGAGCTGGTCACTCTCATGACAAGTTACAAAGGTATTGAACTAGAGCTGGTCACAATCATGACAAGTTACAAAGGTAATGAGCTCCAGGTAGAGCTAGTTACAATCATGACAAGTTACAAAGGTAATGAATCATAATCACTTCATATATAGTTACAATCATGAACAAATTACACATGCACACACATATACATACACACACACACGCACATACAACAGGCACAGTTTTCAATCGACATGTGCATAGGACAAAATGGTATACCGTGTACGTCAGGCCCATACTAGAATATGCAGCACCAGTCTGGAACCCACACCTGGTCAAGCACGTAAGGAAACTAGAGAAAGTGCAAAGGTTTGCGACAAGGTTAGTTCCACAACTCAGGGGTCTGTCTTATGAAGAAAGGTTGAGGGAAATAGGACTAACAACACTGGAGGAAAGAAGGGTCAGAGGAGACATGATAACGACATACAAAATACTGCGGGGAATTGACAAGGTAGATAGTGACAGGTTGTTTCAGAGAGGGAACACAGATACAAGGGGACACAACTGGAAGCTGAAGACTCAGATGAGTCAAAGGGATGTCAGGAAACACTTCTTCAGCCACAGAGTAGTCAGGAAGTGGAATGGACTAGAGAAAGATATAGTGGAGGCAGGAACCATACATAGTTTTAAGACAAGGTATGATAAAGCTCATGGAGCAGGGAGAGCAGAGACCCAGTAGCAGACAGCGAAGAGGCGGGGCCGGGAGCTGAGAATCGACCCCTGCAACCACAATTAGGTGAGTACAATTAGGTGAGTAACACACACACACACACACACACACACACACACACACACACAGAGCCAGTGACCATATGGTGCTGAGCTTTGAGTACATTGTAGAGCTACAGGTGGAGAGGGAAAACGGTACCGAAAGAGACAAATCAGATTTTAAAAGAGGAAACTACACAGGCATGAGGAATTTCCTGCAGGAGGATCAGTGGGAAAGGGAAATGGACGGACAGACAATAAATGAAATGATGGAATACGTAGGGGCAAAGTGCAAGGAGGCAGAGGAACGGTTTATACCCAGAGGAAAAAGATTAAACGGGAAGGCCAGAAAGAGCCCCTGGTTTACCCGAAGGTGCAGGGAGGCAAAGACTCAGAGTGTCAGAGAATGGAAAAGGTACAGAAGGCAAAGAACCCAAGTAAACAAAGAGATTAGTAAAATAGCTAGAAACGAGTATGCACAAGTACGGAAGGAGGCCCAGAAACAGTACGAAAACAACATAGCATCGAAAGTTAAGTCCGACCCGAAGCTGATGTACAGTTACATCAGAAGGAAGACAACAGTTAAAGACCAGGTGATAAGGCTGAGGAGAGAAGATGGGGAACTCACAAGTAATGATCAAGAGGTATGTGAGGAGCTCAACTTGAGGTTTAAGGAAGTATTCACAGTGGAGGAAGGAAGGCAACTGGGTAGACAGGACGGGGTGCATCACCAACAAGGGATGTATCAAGTGCTAGAGGGCATACACACAACTGAGGAGGAGGTGAAGCAGTTACTCAGTGACCTTGATACCTCAAAGGCGATGGGTCTGGACAATATCTCCCCGTGGGTTCTTCGGGAAGGAGCTGAGGTACTGAGTGTGCCACTTACTATAATATTCAACACATCCCTTGAAAATGGGTAGATACCTGAGGTATGGAAGAAGGCCAACGTAGTCCCCATCTTTAAAAAAGGAGACAGAAAAGAGGCACTAAACTATAGACCGGTGTCACTTACATGTATAGTGTGCAAAGTCCTGGAGAAAATCATCAGGAAAAGAATTGTGGAGCACCTCGAGCTGAACAGGATAATAAACACCAGACAGCACGGATTCTGGGAAGGCAAATCCTGTGTAACAAACCTCCTAGAGTTCTATGATAAAGTAACAGAGGTAAGGCAAGAGAGAGAAGGGTGGGTTGATTGCATTTTCCTGGACTGCAGGAAGGCCTTCGACACAGTTCCTCACATGAGATTAGTAAAGAAGTTTGAAGAACAAGCATGTATAACAGGACCAGTTTAAATAAATCTGAATAGATAATAAGAATAATTATGGTATTGTTAATTTTAGTGGACTGTATAGTTTTAGATATAGGACTGATTGAGGAGGAGGAGAGAGCACAATTAATTAATATTCACTCACACTTTATCCGTGTCCTTGATGTTCACTGGAGATCCTTATCAGTCCCACCGCGGACACACATTATCTCAACATACCTACTGGCCAGATGGTAACTAAGACAACATGCATACTTACGCCCTCTGCAGGGGTGGACTTTAAAAGACGTCCTTTTAACCAGCAACATCCCACGTACCCCACTCAATCATTTACGAGAAGCAGTACAAATAGCAAACCAGCAATGACGTTATGGCTGCCGCCCAAAAATTGCCCATGCCTCCCGAACCAAGTCCAGTACATGCAGTAAGCGAGTCAACATGCAGATCACCACCACTCCTCAAACTACCTCATCTATTATGCCAACCAATGCTACGCAGCTGGGTTTAGCCCTGGCTCTTTCCCTTCAACTAATTAAAACTCCTCTCACACACTATTCTTCACCTATCCAATCTACTATCACCCTTCGTGGGTACTTACCTGAGAGTCTTCGTTCGTTCGTTCGCATACTTACGGTGGGGAAGCCGCATTCTTGTCGATATGCTTCAATAGATCTCGTGGTCTTGCTCGGTAGATATAGTTCTTCCGTCAAGGTGATGATATGGGTTGTCCCGCTGAGCCAAAGAAGATTAATTTCCTTGATCTCTCTTACGCCCACGGGACGGGGCGTTTACTTAACATGCGGTTGATCGGGAGTAGCGATTCATATCCTCTCGCTGTTTAACTTTATTACAGTTTATACATATAACTTTAATCACTATGTGGAAAATATTGGGTATTTTCCCGAAAGGTTATACTCAATAGCCTTTCTAATGTGAATATTCTTAATGTGTGGCTGTTGGTTAGTATTTTACTTGAGATCAAAACAGAACCATCACGACGGTAGCGTGGGTACGCTGGGTCAAATGAAGTCGCCCAGGTAGTCGCTCTCGTGGGATAAGCGAATCGAGGTGAACGATGGGAGGGCTCTGGATATAATGGAGATGGAAATCGGCGTTTACTACGACCAAATCGCGGTTAATGGTCTCTCTTCACAATAGTGAATGTTGTGAATATTCGCCGGGCATAATGTGGGACATTAAGTCCAAGAAACTATAATAATAGAGTGATAATGTGTTAAACATTGAGCGACGCCGTCATGGCGGTGTTGATGGCGGAAATGTGCGTCGATTCGATCAGTGTTCATCTTACACAATTATTAATGGATTAACTTCTAACGAGAGTAAATTAATGGGACATTAAACCGACGTGTGAATAGTGTGTAAAGTGTTGCGTATAAACTCTAAGCAAGGGGTATAGTGAGAGGATATGAATCACTACCCCGACCAACCACGTTAAATAACGCCCGGTCTCGTGGGCGTAAGAGAGTTCAAGGGATCAATCTTCTCTTGACTCATCGGGACAACCACCAACATCATCGTCTTGCCGGAAGAATAATCTATCGAGCAGGACCACGAGATCCGTCGAAGAATAGCGACAAGAATGTTGTTTCTTCCCCACTGTAAGTACTCTTATTGTCTTAGCAACCGTCTGGCCAGTAGGTATGTTGGGATAATGTGGGTTTACGGTGGGAATGATAATGACGGGATCTTCAAGTGAACAGCAATGGCACGGATAAAGGGTGAGTGATATTAAGTTGTACTCTTTCCTCCTTCTCCCCAATCAGTCAGAAATCAACCTATACAGTCCACAAAATTTAACAATACCGTAACCATTGGTGTTACTCATTCTTAATAAACTGGTCTAGGATAGATGTGGATTTAGAGTGAGAATATCGAAGGGTCCCCTTAAATGTGACCAGGAGTGGGGCAAGTTTTCTCACACGCCTCAACGGGGGTAACCACGGTAAAATTATACTAGTCGGTCCACTCCCCGGGAGATTGTTTTGTTGTAAGTGGCGGTGAAGCCCAGACAGGTAATCTCTTAATTCCCCACAAAGGGGACACAACTGGAAGCTGAAGACTCAGATGAGTCAAAGGGATGTTAGGAAGCATTTCTTCAGCCACAGAGTAGTCAGGAAGTGGAATAGTCTAGAGAAAGATATAGTGGAGGCAGGAACCATACATAGTTTTAAGACAAGGTATGATAAAGCTCATGGAGCAGGGAGAGCAGAGACCCAGTAGCAGACAGCGAAGAGGCGGGGCCAGGAGCTGAGTCTCGACCCCTGCAACCACAATTAGGTGAGTGCAATTAGGTGAGTACACACACACACACATACAACAGGCCTAGTGTCTAATCGATATGCGCCTAGGACAAAATGGTAACTAACACACACACACACACACACACACACACACACACACACACACACAGCCCCCGGTGGCCTTTAGTTTGAGATCTTTATTATGCACCCCATACCCATCCTGTGGGCGGTAGTCAAAAGATTACAGAGGTACATAATGGGTCCAGGGACTGGACCTCAAAGTTTGATAGCTGAGCAAGTTACAAAGGTAATGAACTCAGATGGTCACAATCATGACAAGTTACAAAGGTATTTGCAGATTACAGAGGTATATATAGGGTCCAGAGACTGGGCCCCAAAGTTTTGATAGCTGAACAAGGTACAATGGTAATTAATTCACTAGTTACAAGGTAATGAATCATGTAAGTAAATTTACTTACGTCTGTACATGGTTGCACTCATGAACAAATTATAAAGCAATGAGCAATCTATTAGTCTACACCCAGCCACAACTGTAATGAGTTATTGGTGCAAATTTTAATTGTTGGGTCACACACACACACATATACATATACACATACACACGCATACATGTATATACATACACACATACACACATGTACATACACACACACACACGTGTCAATGCTTTATTTACAGGGAGCAAAGTCAGGGTATTTTTCCAGAATGGTCTGTAATATACCACTGTGGATAAAATACTTTGACATATCTTGAACATTTCTGAATGAGTAGTCTCTGAATTAATTAATTTTATCGCACTCCAGTACATAATGACGCAGGGTGTGACAATAATCCAACTGGCAAAGTTTACATCTTGTTTGGTCTACATCTGGTGGTGGTGATTTAACCTGCCAAAGATACTTGTAACCCAGCCGGAGGCGGGCGGTAGTGACCCCGGTGGCCTAGTGGGTAAAGCTCTTGCTTGACGCACGGAGGGGCCGGGTTCAATTCCCGGTGGGGCAGAAACATTTCGAAGTGTTTCCTCACATACACATACACACACACATATATATACAACAGGCCTAGTGTCTAATTGACACACAGTAGGGACGCCGTGCCAGTCAGTCGCATCTTGTAGGGCTCCGTGAATATAAGTGTTTTTGAGGGCTACACAAGGGTACTACAGGGGTTATCAAGTGTGTCAGGGTAGTGAACAACCCTTGAAGTGATTTACGAGTTGCCCTGAGCCACATAAGTGTGGGAAGAGCCATAATTTTATAAGTGAACTAGAAATAAATATTTGGTGGCGGGGTCAGTGGGCCTAGTGTGCTCCAGGCGACGTTGCCACGTGTGTCACCCTAGATAATAAAGTGAAATAAATATGTGACAAGTGAAAGAAATACAGTGAATAGGTTATATTATATATCGACAAGAAACGAAAGTGGATATACGCCAGAACATCACATTGAGTTGGACAATCTACAGGATACTACACGCTGGCCAAGCTGCATCGCATCGCAAGTATTCACCTATGCGTGGTTTTCGGGGTGTCGGGAGTAAGATCCAATTACCTAACCGCTAAGCTGTTTGTGAACGGTCAACTCTCAT